>CAUYQV010100057.1:0-24016 GCA_963574575.1 Galagoides demidoff | reverse complement strand
GCCTGGGAACATGTTCTCGGCCACCCTGGAGGGAGGAGGGACTTGCCTTGTTCCTGGAGTCGACTCTGGGGGGAGAAGGGAGGAGGAGGGAAATGGGCTGGAGAGGGTGGGGGGAACAGGTGAGGGCTGGGGAACAGGAGTGGGCAGGGGAAGTAGGGCTGGATTACAACAGTAATGTAAAAGTGACAGCCAACAAAGTTCAAAGTAGAAAGCTAATTAGTATTAGGTTGGTTGTTTTGCAGGGAAGTGTCACTGATTAGTTTGAGCAGTAATTTGATTAAGTGATTTCAGAGAATTTCTATGTGTTTTATAGAGCTGTATGTCTGTGTGCATATCCAGGGGACTGAAGAATTAGGCTGCTCTTACGTGGTATCTAATGCTGAAGAAAGGCTGACAAATTTTGGTTGAAAAAAATCCTTTCTTACTGTAAACTGAAAAGATGGGAAGGTTATGAAGGTAAACCTCCATGTGCACTTAAAAAGGAAACCGACAAAAGCATGAAAAATGCTGCTTGTTCCACCAGCAAGTCTTCTGTGGCTTCTGGTATCCAGGAAGTATTTGTACATAAGCATTCTATGATGTCAAGAGAATTGCTTGAGAGTAAAAATACATAAATTATTGTAAAACATAACTTACTGTATTTTGCAATTTTCAGTAATTGTGGAAACAATCTGAACAAGGTCTTGTGAACATTCCTGTGACCCTTAGGTGAACGGTTAGTCTTTTTACAAGATAGAATTTATGATCTTTCTCTTTTCCTTCCTGATCTTCAGCTTTTCCCCTTTCTTTGTTTTGTTTTACTTTGTAGCACTCATCACTATCTAGTGTATCATGTTTTCCGTCTCTTCATAGGCTCCTTGGAGGTAGTGCTGTTTGTCTGTTTTATTTTTTTAGAGACAGTTTCAGTTTGTCGCCCTTAGTAGAGTGGGGTGGCATCGCAGCTCACAGCAACCTCCAGCTCTTGGGCTTAGGCGATTCTCTTGCCTCAGACTCCCAAGTAGCTGGGACTACAGGCGCCTGCCACAGTGCCCGGCTATTTTTTGTTGCAGTTTGGCCGGGGCCGGGTTTGAACCGGCCACCCTTGGTATATGGGGCCAGCACCTTGTTTGTCTGTTTGGTTCATTGCTGTGACCTCTTAGTGTATGGGACATCGTAAGCGCTCAATAAATATGTGCTAATTAATGAAAGAATGAGTCTAAATTGGGAGATAATCAACAATATTTAATGTCTTTTTTTTTTTTTTTTTTTTTTGAGACAGAGTCTTACTATATCACCTTCGGTAGAGTGCTGTGGCATCACAGGTCACAGCAACCTCAAACTCTTGGGCTTAAGTGATTCTCTTGCCTCAGTCTCCCAAGTAGCTGGGACCACAGGCACCTGCCACAATGCCTGGCTATTTTTTTGTTGCAATTATTATTGTTGTTTAGCAGGCTCAGGCCAGGCTCAAACTGCTATCCTTGGTGCATGGGCCAGTGCCCTAACCACAGATCTGTGCGTGCTGAGCCAATGTCTTTGATTTTTAAAGGGCCGATTATTAAGTTAATCCTTAATACCTAAAATGGAAATAAATCAGATGAAAATAATGACTTAAACTTCTTAATTTAAAAAAAGACTTTGTAGACTTTCAGAGTGTTGCAGAAATTTTAAAGTTATCTTATGCTGTTTACCCAGCTGGCCTAAACTTAATATTGTGTATTACTATAGTTCACTCATTGAAAATTAAGAAATTTACTTGATACAGTACTATTAATTAAACTGCAGACTTCCTAGAAGTTCATCTGTTGTTTTTTATTTTTCCTATTCCAGTATCTAATCTAGAGTTCCTCATTATATTTAGTTGTCATGTCTTCTTGGTCTCCGTCAATCTGTGACAGTTCCTCAGTCTTTGTTTTTATGACCTTGACAATTTTGACATTTTTTGTTCTGTTTTGTTTCTGAGACAGGGTCTTGCTCTGTCACCTGAGTAGCGTGCAGGGGCATCATAGCTCACTGCAAGGTCAACTTCCTGGGCTCAAGCTCCTCCTTGCTCACCCTCTTGAGTATCTGAGACTACAACTGTGCCCGTCTAATTTTTGTAGGTACAAGGTCTTGCCCTTGTTTCTCAGGCTTATCTTGAACTCCTGGCCTCAAGCAGTCCTCTTGCCTTGGCCTACCAAAGTGCTAGGATTATAGGCCTGAGCCTATACCATGCTTGGCTTGAAGTATTAGAATGTCCCTCAGTTTGGTTGGTTGCATCTAATCTTTTCTTGCACTTAGTTTGAGGATGAGGTTATGTTGTTTTTTTTTGTTTGTTTGTTTGTTTGGTAGGATCACTTTATCACCCTCGGTAGAGTGCCGTGGTGTTACGCAGCTCACAGCAACCTCCAGCTCCTGGGCTTAGGTGATTCTCCTGCCTCAGCCTCCTGAGTAGCTGGGACTACAGGTGCCTGCCACAATGCCCAGCTATTTTTTTGTTGCAGTTTGGCTGGGGCGGAGTTTGAACCCGCCACCCTCGGTATTTGGGGCCGGTGCCCTGCCCACTGAGCCACAGGCGCCGCCCTGGTTTTTTTTTTTTTTTTAAAGATAGGGTCCTGGCTGGGCACAGTGGCTCAAGCCTGTAATCTTGGCACTTTGGGAGGCTGAGGCAGGAGGATTGCTTGAGCTCAGGAGTTTAAGACCAGCCTGAGCAAAAACAAGACCCTGTCTCTCCTAAAAATAGAAAAATTAGCCAAGTGTCCTGGTGGGTGCCTGTGGTCCCAGCTACTTATGTTTCAGGAAGACAAGGCCTAACAGAGAGAAAGAACACCCAAACACCATATTTATAAGAGGAAGGGCTTTATTTACCGGCCGGGAGCTTACAGCACAAAAGATTTCCAAATGGCCGAGCTCTACAACTGGCTTGGTTTTTACCTTTTTATTGACAGTCAAAAAGTTCCATCCCACAGATACCCCTCTCATTTGCCAGTTTGAATCAAGTGGGAGATGCTATTCTAGCCCCTATAGAACTACAGGATTTCACAGAACTTGGAAATTTCTAAGAGCTGAGTCACCGTGGAGAGGACCTTGTAGGTATATCTTTGTGGTTTCCTTGAGAAGACCTGTTCTCCTAGACCTCACCCATCTCGAGTATCCTCTCTCTCTTAGAAGCCTGAGACAGGAGGATCCCTTGAACCTAGGAGTTTGAGGTCACTGTGAGCTAGGCTTGACTGCATGGCACTCTAGCCTGGTCAGCAGCCTGAGGAAAAAAATGGGATAGGGTCCTGCTCTGTTGCCCAAGCTGGAGTGTAGCTGCATGGTTATACCCCACTGCAGCCTCAAATTCCTGAGGCTAAAGGGTCCTCAAAAGTAGGTGGAATTACTGGTGTGGGTATGGCTCTAGTTGTTCTCTTACTGATGTTAACCTTGATCTGGTGGTATCTCGTCAAGTTTCACCACTGGAAATTTACTTTCCCTTTGTGATCAATTATTTGGGGGAAGATTGCTATTTGCATACAAATACCCTATTTCTCCTTAGCTTTCCTTCACTAAGTAGCATTCATTGGTGGATCTTGCCTACAGCAACTATTACTTTGGTGTTAGAATGTGACTTACTCTTTTCCTCATTCTTTCTATACTTATTTGTTGGAAAATTGGAACATTTTGAGGGGAAGAGCTGTTCCTTCTCTTCCTTTTATTTATATATTCAGTTACATTAGTATGTGCTGGTAGATATTTATTTTATTCTTTGGGTTATAATGCAGTGCTATCATTATTTATTCTGTTGCATAAATTCTAGTTTTGGCCATCGGGAACTGTGTCCTTTTGACACATCAATTTTTTTTTCTGAGTCTTTCACTAGTTTTCTTTTTTTTTGAGACAGAGCCTCAAGCTATCCCCCTGGGTAGAGTGCTATGGCATCACAGCTCATAGCAACCTCCAACTCCTGGGCTCAAGCGAGTCTCCTGTCTCAGCCTCCCAAGTAGCTGGGAACACAGGCGCCCGCCACAATGCCTAGCTTTTTTTTTTTTTTTTTATTGCAGCTGTCATTGTTGTTTGGTGGGCCTGGGCTGGATTTGAACCTGCCCTTAGGTGTATGTGGCTGGCGCCTTAGCCACTTGAGCCACAGGTGCCGAGCCTTTCACTAGTTTTCTGGCATCATAGAACACTCATGTTTTTATTTTTCCTGCCCCAGCCTTCTAAGGAGCCCTGGCTCTTTTTATTGGACAATAGTATTTAGAAACCTAGCAGTGAAAAAAAAAAAAAAGAAACCAAGTAGTGGGCACTTTAGGTATGAGTGCACTTTCCTTTCCTTTCCTTTCCCCTTCCCTTTCCCCTTCTCTTTCCCCTTCTCCTTCCCTTTCTTTCTTCTTTTCCTTCTTCCTTTGTTCCTTTCCTTTCTCTTTCTCTCTCTCTTTTCCTTTCTTTCTGTCTTTTTGTGACAGAGTCTTATTCTGTTGCCTCAGGCTAGACTGCTGTAGTGTCATAGCTCGCAGCCTCAAATGCTTGGGCTCAAACGGTCCTCTTGCCTTAGCCTCCTGACTAATTGGGACTATAGGCACTGGCCACAATGCCAAGCTATTTTTAGCCATGCTTTTGCTCAGGCTGGTCTTGAACTCCTGAGCTAAAGCAATCCTCCCTCATTGGCCTCTTAGAGTGCTAGGATTATAGATGTGAGCCATGATTGTATTTAATTGGTAAATAAGTATAAATATTATTTTCAGGTTTTAAGTATGTCCCCAAAACAGTCTTCCTTTAGTGGTGATTATCTTAGAAACTTGTTTGCTTATTATGAGTTTATAAAATATACCTTATGTACACTCAACACTGGTAGGAAAACACAAAAATTAGAAACTAGTTCAAAATGGATTTTAAAAGGAAAATAAATATGTCATATTGCCATAAAGTGAAGAAAAAAATATCAAGAAGAAGAAAAATCTTGAAAAATGCTAAGATGGTAGTTGAAAGTTTCTTTGTTTTAAAGCCATTTGTATCGTGGAAATTAAAGCTGGGGTTAGGTTTAAAGCTCTGGGAGTAGAGTCCTAAAAGGAAGTTTCAGCTCAGGTTGCTTCCCAGGCCTGGGTATTCACAATTGTGGTATAATCTCAATAAGTTGATAAAGAAAGCTTTTCCTTCAACCTCAAAAGGTAGTTGGAACTTGGGAGAAGGCCCACAGCATTAGGATACTTGAATTTTTTTATTTCCCCCAAATATGAAATGGTTTTGTTCTGGCTCAAATATAAGTCAGAAGGCACAACCCCCTATGGATACTTGAATTTTAAGGCAGGCTCAGTTACATGCTGGGAGGCTGTGTTCGCTTGTATGGTCTGGGTCTTTCACTCAGAGTTTGAGAGGCCCATGAGGTCTTCAGTTTCTTCTGCATTCATGATTTCAGATGCTGGGCTGATGTTTTCTTTGACTGAAGCACTGAAATCCTAGCCATATTTGCAGGCAACATGTGCCCTCATTTTTATATGTGTCAATCCTCTACTTACCTCTTTGCAAATACAGTATAACTTCTATAAGTTGACTACCAGGGGACTAGTCAACATACATAAGTTGTCAACATAAGGAATACAGAGGTGGTCAACGTAAGGAACTAGCACTACTGTACTGATGTGTACATGTGGTGCACATGTACCACATGGCCTAAGAAAATTAGGTCAACTTTAGGTGGTCCACTATGGAGTTCTATGGTACTTCACTGACCTCTTTGGACTTTCCGCTGGGTAGAGTGCTGTGGCATCACAGCTCACAGCAATCTCCAACTCCTGGGCTCAAGTGAGTCTCCTGCCTCCACCTCCCAAGTAGCTGGGACCACAGCCACCTGCCACAACGCCCGGCTAGTTTTTGGTTGCAGCCATCATTGTTGTTTGGCAGGCCCAGGATTCAAACCTGCTACCTTAGGTATATGTGCCTAACACCTTAGCCACTTGAACCAGAGGCGCCGAGCCACCTCTTTGGACATTTTTGCAGCAGTTGCTTCAAAACAACCAGATTGGAGACTTACTTTAGACCTAATTTCACTGTGAGTTTAGATTTCTTGAGCTGGGTCAGTATCATTTATATTTTCCACTGGGTACATTTCTTTTAAAATATTTCCCTCTGGGCCCAGCACCTATAGCTCAGAGGCTAGGGTGCCAGCCACGTACAACGAAGCTGGCGGGTTTAAATCCAGCCCAGGCCCACCAGACAACAATGACAACTGCAACCAAAAAATAGCCAGACGTTTTGGAGGGCACTTGTAGTCCCAGCTAATTGAGAGCCTGAGGCAAGAGAATTGCTTAAGCCCAAGAGTTTGAGCTGTGAGCTGTGACACTATGGCACTGTGCCGGTACGACAAAGTGAGACTCTGTCTCCCCCACCCACCAAAAAAAAATTTCCCTCTGGCCTCAAGTTCCTTCTCAATAGTTTCATTGCCAGATTTCTCTTCACCCTTAGCAGCATTCTAATTCTTTTTTTTTTTTTTTGAGACAGTCTCATTTTGTCTCCCTTGGTAGAGTACTGTGGCGTCACAGCTCATAGCAACTTCCAGTTCTTGGGCTTAAGTGATTCTCTTGCCTCAGCCTCCCAAGTAGCTGAGACTATAGGCCCCCACTACAACGCCTGGCTATTTTTTGTTGTCACTGTTGCAGTTTGGCTGGGGCCAGGTTTGAACCTGTCACCCTCGGTATATGGGGCCAGCGCCCTACTCACTGAACCACAGGCTCTGCCCTCTAATTCTTTTTTAATGAGACGTCTCACTCTGGCTCAGGCAGGTCTTGAACCTGTGAGCTCAGGCAGTCTAGCTGCCTCAGTCTCACAGAGTGCTAGGATTACAGGTATGAGCCACTGTTCCTAGCTGAAGATTTTGTTTTGTTTTGTTTTTTGAGACAGAGTGTCACTATGTCACCCTAGGTAGAGTGCCATGGTGTTGACGTGGTGTCACAGCTCACAGCAACCTCAAACTCTTGGGCTTAAGTGATTCTCTTGTCTCAGACTCCCAAGTAGCTGGGACTACAGGTGCCCGCTACAGTGGCCAGCTGTTTTTTTTGTTGTAATTGTCCTCATTTGGCAGGCCCGGGCTGAATTCAAACCCGCCAGCTCCGGTATATGTGGCTGGAGTCCTAGCTGCTGAGCTACAGGTGCCAAATCTGATAGATTGTATTTTGATACCTGCTCCTGAGGCCTACAGCACCTCAATATTGTAACAAAAGGTTGTTTTATTGATCTAATGCTCTTCCAAATTCTGCCTCAGTAACCAAAAACAAAAGCCAGACTAACAAAAGATATGCTTATTGTTTTAGTCACTTAGGAAATGACAAGGGTTATGGGAGTTAGGAGCCAGGAACTGAAGGTGAAAACTAATGATTAATGTATATGTGGTAATATCACAGATATCAAGTCTAAGAACTCTTTGCCTTGTCCTAGATCCCAAAGATTTTCTCCTATGTTTTTTTCCTATAAATTGTATAGTTTCACAGTTTATATGTACGTCTGTGATCTATAGGGAATTGATATTTGCAGAAGGTCTGAAGTTTAGTTCTATTTCCGTTATTTTGCCTGTGAATGTCCGCTTGCTCTAGCAACATTTGTTGAGAAGACAGTTCTTTTTCTTTTGAATTGCTTTTGCACCTTTTTCAAAAATTAGTTTGGCATATTGCAGGGGTGAACTCTGCCTGTTAATGTGGCTTGTAGCACAAGTTCCTTTCCTAGGTATGAAAATTATAAAGTAGCTTCCTCACAACCCACCAAAGAGGTTTTGAGAGTACAACCATAGTTATACAGCTAATAATTAGGGAGCTGAATTTGAAACTAGGCTCATCTTAGTTCACATTCTATGTCTTTTGCCAAGCTTTGTGTCCTGAAAGTGGCTTGAACCCTTAGACAACCTCAGTTATGATGAATTACAAAAGGAGATACAGGGCCAGCTATAATCCTAGTTTTGGGAGGTTGAGGCAGGAGGATCTTTTGTGGCCTGGAGTTCAAGACCAGCCTGAACAACATAGCAAGATCTCATCTCTACAAAAAGTAGAAAAATTAGCTGGATGTGGTGATATGCACACCTCGTCTCTGAGAAGCTGAGGCAGGAGAATAACTTGAGTTGAGGACTTTGAGGTTGCAGTGAACTATGGTAATGCCACTGCATTTTAGCCTGGGCAACAGAGCAAGACCCTGTCTCCAAGTAAATAAATAAAGAAAAGAAAATACATGAGTTGAGTAATCAGCCTTTTGTTGTTGTTGTTGTTGTTGTTTTTTTGAGACGGAACCTCAAGCTGTCCCCCTGGGTAGAGTGCCATGGCATCACTCACAGCAATCTCCAACTCCTGGGCTCCAACTCCTGCCTCAGCCTCCCAAGTATCTGGGACCACAGGCGCCTGCTACAATGCCTGGCTATTAAATTGGTTGCAGCCATCACTGTTGTTTGGCTGGCCTGGGCTGGATTTGAACCTGCCATCTTAGGTGTATGTGTCTGGTGCCTTAGCCACTTGAGCCACAGGTGCCAAGCCTTTTATTTCGTTTTTGAATTGCTTAGTTGAGACTTTTTCTTTTTCCAGAGCTGAGATCTTGCTCTGTCACTCCGGCTAAAGTGCAGTAGCACAGTTGTAACACACTATATAACTTCGAACTCATGTGCTAAAGGTATCCTTCTGCCTCATTCTCCCCAGTAGCAGGGTGCTACCGTACATGGCTAATTTTTATAGAGATGGGGTCGCCTTATGTTGTGCAGGCTTGTCCCAAACTCCTGGCCTCAAGTAATCTTCCTACTTCAGCCTCTCAGAGTGCTGGGATTACAAGTGGGAGCTACTAGGGTAGGCCAGATAGTTTAAACCAGTGATTCTCAACCTGTGGGTCATGACCCCTTTGGACTGTATTAAAGGTTAGCGGCATTAGGAAGGTTGAGAACCACTGGTTTAAACTCTATTATTATTATAATATTAGTAAAACCACATTGTATATTAAAAAAATCAGGTGAGGGCAGCGCCTGTGGCTTAGTGAGTAGGGCGCCCAGCCCCATCTACCAAGGGTGACAGGTTCAAACTCAGCCCTGGCCAAACTGCAAACAAAAAGCCGGGTATTGTGGCGGGTGCCTGTAGTCCCAGCTACTTCAGAGGCTGAGGCAAGAGAATTGAATTGCCTAAGCCCAAGAGCTGGAGGTTGTGTGCTGTGAGCTGTGTGATGCCTCCACAGCACTCTACCAAGGGTAACAAAGTGAGACTATGTCTCTTAAAAAAAAAAAAAAAATCAGGTGAGTGTAGGAACCAGAACACCAGGCTAGCAGGGAGAAGCAGTGGTCTTTGAAACATATTAATGGTCTTTGAAACATATTAACAAACAGACCCCAGTCCTTAAAGACGTTAAAGACGTTGGGAGTTAGAAATTATAACAGCTGTGGAATTCCAGTGTCGGGGTTAGACTGGGGAGGAGGGAGCACAGGCCACTATCAATAAATAGTAGCTGCAGAGGTTGCTTGGGGCCTTTTCCCTGACATGTAGTGGAGGCCCCCTTCCTGCAAGCTTCATGCTTAGAACCCATGGTCCGGCCTGCTTCCTTGGTGATGGCACCGGCAGGTGAGCATCTTTATGTGAGTCTATTCTGATTTTTTCTATTCTGTTCCATTGATCTGTCTCTTCCTCTGCCAATAGCACATAGTCTTCAAATCAGGTAGACTGATTCTTTCCACATTATTACTTTTCAGAATTATTTTAGCTATTCTAATTCCTTTGTCTTACAAATAAATTTTACAATGATCTCATCTATATCTACAAAAAAAAAGTCTTGTGCAGCTCAGTGCCTGTAGCACAGTGGTTTTGGTGCCAGCAACATACACTGAGGATGGTGGGGTCGAATCCAGCCTGGACAGCAATGACAACTGCAGCAAAAAATAGTCAGGTATTGTGGCGGGCACCTATAGTTACAGCTACTTGGGAGGCTGAGGCAAGAGAATCACTTAAGCCCAAAAGTTTGAGGTTCCTGTGAGCTGTGATGCCACGACATTCTACTGAGGGCAACATAGTGAGACTCTTGTCTCAACAACAACAAAAGTCTTGTGAGATTTTGATAGGAATTGCATTAGACCTGTAGATCAATTTGGAGAGAATTGACATCTTTATTAGGTCTTCCCATACATGAATGTGGTATGTGGTATGACATAAATGGTATGTCCATTTATTTAGATCTTTGACTTTTTTTCATCAGCCATTTGTGTTTTTTATGAAGTTTTTTTTTTTTTTTTTTTTTTTTTTGAGACGGAACCTCAAGCTATCCCCCTAGGTAGAGTGCCATGGCATCACAGCTCATAGCAACCTCCAACTCCTGGGCTCAAGCGAGTCTCCTGCCTCCGCCTCCCAAGTAGCTGGGACTACAGGTGCCCGCCACAACGCCCGGCCATTCTTTGGTTGCAGCCATCATTGTTGTTTTTGGGCCCAGGCTGGGGATTCGAACCCACCACCTTAGGTGTACGTGGCCGGTGCCTTAGCCGATTGAGCCACAGGCGCCGAGTCTACTTTCCTTTTAAATATGATGAAGCAACAGCATCTTTGCCAAAGCATTTAGCACAGGGGAGACAGACAATATAGGTACTGCCTGACTTATGAAGTGCATCCTTAAATTCTTAAGGACTTATTCTGTCAAAAGATCTTAGGGTTACAAGATCCATATAAACTTCTGGGCCCAACATATCTGAACTGTCAGTTGAAGATGTACTTCAAGGACTGATGTCTTTAAACTGCACTCTCCCTAGAGGAACATTTTTCCTTCTTCATGTAACTGGTGAAGGCAATTCAAGCCTTTGGGTGGTAATAGTTTTTTTGGAAGACTTTGTCTTTTTGGAGTTATGAAATCACAGAATGCCAAGAATAATAGAGGAAGGGGGAGGCTGAAAACATGGAGATCGTTTCTTTCTTTCAACATAGATCTTTCTGGAAAGAGAGTCAAGTGCTTAATGAGTTGAGTACAAGGCACACTAGTGAGGAGCAGCCTTATATTGTGGATTCTATCTGCACAAAGCAAACTGTATCACCAAAATTTACATATCCCTGTAATATTCTGAAATAAAGAAATAAAAATAGTACAATGAATGATGTTTCTGCATTTGTCAACAGAAATAAAAGACAACTATTCCCTATTAGCCACTATTTTTCAACAAGTATTATATATGGTTAAGTGAAAACAATGTGTATAAATTTCAAACTCATTGCTTTAAATAAATATTTTAAAAAGACAGTGGTTATGTTGAGAATTATCACCAGTATATTGGTGGTTCTTATTTTAATGCTTAATAACATAATCAAACATTTGTTTATTCTGACTTTTAAAAATTGTGAATGAAAATGAATGTGTTGATTAGGTCATTGATAGATTTGAAGAGCTCCTGTGAAGAAAACATTTCGTACAAATTGTTGATGTTTTTATTAGATGGATACAAATATCAACTTCTATTATCTAAATTTATTATGACAGAGCACATTTTTAAAGTTAACCCTCATGAACCACAAACTCTTCTGTAGAATAGCGAAAGGTGTAATTTATTTAAATAAAGTTGGAAAAAGTTAAGCTATTTTATTGGCATATAAGCTTAGAAAGAGTAGAAGAATTTGAATGTACTAAGGATTTGGTTTTTAATAGAATAAGAATTAGGGATTTATTCCACAATTTATTATCATTCTGTTAATACAATCTAATAAAATTCCAAAGGTGATAGTTAAATGTGAAGAGTACTTTCAGATGAATGAAGGGACAAAATGGAAATGAAGATAAATCTGATGACTAACCATGAAATAGTAATAACCAAATAAGGTAGCTAAAGTACATCATGACATATCAATAATAACCTGAAATTCCCTGGCAGTCTTCTACTTTTTTTTATGCTGTGTACATTGATACTATTGTGGGGTGCAGTGTGCTATTTTTATATATAATTTGAAATATTCTCATCAAACTGGTTAACATAACCTTCATGTCATTTTCTTAGTTATTGTGTTAAGACATTTATATTCTTCACTTAGAAAGATTCACATGTACCCTTAAAAGATTAACCATAGACATGATCCCATGAATCACCCTCCCTCCACTCATCCTCCCCCTCCCCTCCCCTCCTTCTCCCCTCTCCCCGTATTCCTGGGATAAAATTGGGTTGTAGCTTTCCTATGAAAGCTATAAATTAGTTTCATAGTAGGGCTGGGTACATTGGATACTTTTTCTTCCATTCTTGAGATACTTTCTAAGAAGAGTATTTTCCAGCTCCATCCATGTAAACATGAAGGAGGGAAATATTCTTTTTAGCAAAGTATCTCAAGAATGGAAGAAAAAGTATTCCTCCTTCGTGTTCTACTTTATAATTAATGAAACTATCACCCACTGTGTAAAACAATTAAAATCATCACACTGTTTCTTCACTCTTCTTCTCCTACATTTATTAGATCCCCTTTTCTATGTACCATCCATTTTTCATCCGTTCTTTTACAGTTAAAAGTTATCTTCATTATTTTATCTATTATTTTAATAATTATATTATTTTGTTATCATAACTCTAATGGTACTGATTATATGTATATTATAAATGAACAAAGTAATTGAGATCTCCAATAAATTCTCTCCTTGGCAAATATCTTTACACTGCTTTTTTTTTTTTTTTTAATTGGGGATACATTGCAGGTACAAAGAACCAGGTTACATTGATTGCATTTGTTAGGTAAAGTCCCTTTTATAATTGTGTCCCATGCCCAAAAGGTGTGTGCCACACTCTGCTCTTTTAACATTATCATTTTTCTTCATGATTTATTGTAATCTGGATGCAACATCACTCATTGGGTTTTGTGAATATGCAACACTGATTATACTTCCTTAATGGTTTTTTATAACACACAATTATTGCTATTTTTCTTATATATAAGGTCCTGGATGTTTTGTTACTGCCTATTTCCCTAAACCCTCTCCATTGTAATCCCCCTATTCACTGTGTTCCCACAAACGGGGCTTCTTTGGGGTACTTACATAATCCATTCCCCCTTAACAACTCCTTTACAACTTGGTCTATTACATGTTCACTTCTCTGCCTTAAATAAAATCAAATCATGACCCCAAAATACACTATAAAAGGTAGGACCTGGTGCCAGAAAACATTACTATCAGCCACTAAATTTCTGAAACACGTTATAAAGAAATGACTAACTCATAGTCTTTGAAAATGCTTTATAACAAAATTACTCAAAATTATACTTGGAAAAAATGAGCAGCTGGTTCTTTGGTCATTGTTATAACTTCAAGCACATCTTAGGACATGTAACCTGGTAATCTCTGATAATATTAAGTAAAGGAACTGTTAGGAGTTTTCAGGTCCAATTTAAGCAAAAATGAGGGCAAGAATACCTTTCTGAATTAAACATCTATTGTATTTCTTATTATGAAGATAAAATGATGAATATCTAGCATTGATGAGAGGCAAGTGATTCAGAGAAAGGACCCCTCTGGTGTGGCTAGGGGCTAAGTTATCTGCAAGATACCAAAGTAGAAATTGCTCTACTGATGGCCTCCATGAGTTATCTACATACATTCGGTGTTGCCTTTCACTACTGGGAATATCTTCAGAACATCAAAATTCTGCCTGGAAATCACAAAACTGCCCTCTGTTAGCCTGTTGTTATGTATGCTATTTCCTTTCTTACAGCTAAGTAAACTTGGCATTGTTTGAAGCTTTTAGAAAAAGCTTGGTTCACATGGGTGATCAAGCTACTCTGAGTGAGGAGTTGATGCTGTTGTATTTCTACAATATAATACAAAATGCACCACCTGGATGGTACTAAAACAATTTTATTAAAGTCTTACTCAAACTATAATAACTCTGACCTGATAATATATTATTATTTTATTTCAGATTAATATGAGAGACAGATGACTAGGTTACATTGCTTGTGCTTGTCAAGTAAAATTTAGGTAGTTGAACTCTTTATCCAGGTGGCATGTTATATACACTTACATTAGGTGAGAGGTTACTAAGTTCCTCCTCCTCTCTCCCCTTTCCCTCCTTCCCCCCACTTGAATTTAGTGTTTTTTCTCATGTAGGAATGAAGTTGTTTATCATTTGGTTTCATAATAGTATTGTATACATTGGATACTTACTTTTCCATTCTTGTGATTTTTTACTAAGAAGAATGTACTTCATCCAGATTAAAATAAAAGATGTGAGGTCTCCTCTGTTTTTATGACTGAATAGCATTCCATGGTATACATATACCATAGTTTATTAATACATTCATGAGTTGATAGGCACTCGGGTTGATTCCACACCTTAGTGATTGAGAATTGGGCTGTGAAGGACATTCCAGTGCAAATGTCCATATGGTAAAATGATTTCTTTTCTTTTCTTTCTTTCTTTTTTTTTTTTTTTTGTCTTCTGGGTAGATACTTAGCAATAGGACTGTGGGGTCAAATGGAAAGTCTACATTTAACTTTTTGAGGATTCTCCATACTTCTTTCCAAAGAAGCTGCATTAATTGGCAATCCCACCAGCAGTATAAAAGTGATCCCTTTCTCTCCACAACCACACCAGCATCTGGAGCTTCAGGGCTTTGTGATGTGGGCTATTCTCACTGGGGTTAGGTGGTATCTCAGTGTGGTTTTGATTAACATTTCTCTGATGATTAGGGATGATGAACATGTTTTCATGTATTTGTTGGCCCTTAATCTGTCTTCTTCAGAGAAGATTCTATTAATGTCTCTTGCCCACTTACACATGAGATCATTTGCGCTTTTATTGATTAATTTGAGTTCTCTGTAGATTCTAGTTACTAGAGCTTTGATAGATTTTTAGCTTACAAATATCTTCTTCCTTTCCAAAGGCTGTCTACTTGGTTTAGTTGTGGTGCCCTGAGCTATACAAAAACTTTTTAGTTTATCATGTCCCATTCATTCAGTTTTGGTGTTGCTACAATTGCCAATGGTGTCTTCTTCATAAAACATTTTCTTAGGACAACGTTAAGAGTTTTTTCAAATTTTGTTCTACGATTTTTATCATTTTGTGTATTGAGTATTCAGTGAGAATCAACTTTTTTCAATGGTGACAGCTGTGGGTCCAGTTTCAGTCTTCTATATGTGGCAAATCAATTCTCCCAGCACTATTTACTAAATAGGGATTCTTTGTCCCCATGTATTTTATTGTTTGGTTTATCAAAGATCAGATGGTGATACGTGGCTGGGTTTATCTCTAGGTTCTCTGTTCTATTCTATACATCTATATTGCTATCTTTATGCCACTACATGCTGGTTTCATTGCTGTAGGCTTGTTGTGTAACCTGAAGTCTGATAACATGATGCCTCCAGAATTGTTTTTATTTCTTAAAGTTTCTTTGGCGATTTGGAATTTTTTACTGGTTCCATATGAAACAAGGTACATTTTTTCAAGTTCTTTAAAGTATGACATTGGTACTTTCATGAGGCTTGGCATTAAATCTGTAGATTGCTTTGAATAGTATGGACATTTTATCAATATTGATTCTTCCCATCCATGATCATGGTATATTTTTCCATTTGTTAATATCTGCTATTTCTTTTCTCAGTGTTTCATAGTTCTCTCTGTAGAGTTCCTCCATGTCACTTGTAGGTGTATTACCAGGTATTTCATTTTCTGTGAAGCTACTGTGATGGGTAAAGCATCCAACAAAATACAGCACCTGTTTTTGCATTAGAAACATGGCTAGGGAAGGCTTTGAAGTAAGATTATTGTCTATACTCTCTAAAAGTAAAGCAGCTGTTTCTCCAGGTTACACAAATATCTGTAGTATATTTCCCAATATAATAACCACAAAACAGAATAGAATATGTCCACATTTGATTATACTGTAGCCATGATACTTAGGAAATTAAATCACAGAAAAGAGTTTCCCTTTGCTCCCCTCAGACTTAGATGATTAAATCAGGTCTGTGCTGAAATTTTGATAAAATTATATACTAGGTATTTATTATACCAATGATGTCTGAATAGTATATTTTAATAATTTTCCATGTAGTCAATATATCTCGACTGGTCATATAATTGGCATTTTTAAGCACATTCATCAATTAGAACGTATTTTAAGATTATAAGCACAAGTAGCAAATGCTTTAAAGTAAAAAAATGGTAACTTTAAAATTTAAAATAGTGGTTACCCCCACTGAAGAGACTGAGAGATACAAGAATAAGGTGCACTCAGAAAATCTCAAAGTGATGCTATTGTGCTGGTGAGGAGGTGAGGAGGCCCTGATTTAATTATTCCTGTATGTAGACATGTTCACATGTGATTCCAACTACCTAATTACCTTTGTGAAGAATGACTAAGAAAGCCCTTGCAGCATAATAATTACCTACGCCTCCTAAATGCAAAAAGAACAAGACAACAACTATATGTCTTTAGCAAAAACTTCATTTGACTGATTAAGAAGCCTAATTCAAATCATTCTGTTAAAAAAAAAGAAAAATTCCTCAAACATACGTAGGGTCTGTTTTTAATTGTCATTTGTATGTAACTTACTGTGACTTAAAAATGTTTTATTTATTCCCATATATATTTCAAAATCAATATCGATGTTTTATGATTAGAATTGACTTTGCAGTGATCACAAAGTACTATTTCATAATAAGGAAATTGTTTTACTTAAAACAGTGTATGGTATTATCATTTTTAATGTGCATAGTGATTGTTATCTGCTGATGCATTTCAAATCACCCCCAAACTTAATGACATAAAGTTTGACAAATTAATTGCATCAGAGTTTCTGTGGATAAATTGGTGCAGTGTCAGCTGGGTCCTCTGCTTCACAATCTGGCAAGATTGCAATTTTAGTGTTAGCATAAGCTTTGCAGTCTCATCCGAGGGCTTGACCAGGGAATTGTTCCCTTCCAGGTTCACTCAGTGATATTAGTTCTCCGTAGGCTGCAGGATTGAAGGCCTAGTCCCTCCCTGGCTGCTGGCCAGAGGCCACCTTCAGTTTCTTGTAACATGATATCTTAAATGTGACAGCTTATTTCAAAGCCGCAAGCTGCAAAGGCAATAGAGAGTTGGCTTACAAGACAGAAGTCAAAAGCATTCTATAGACTAGTCATGGAAGAGACATTTGACTTTTGCCATATTCTACTGCTTTCAACCCTACCCAGGGAGGACAGAATGATGTAGCTGGCACTATCAGGATGTGATTATCACTGTTGGCTATTGATATGTAAATAGAATTACCACATGTGGAGAAAAACAAATGAACTCAATTAGTTTGTGTAATTCAAATAAAGTAATAATAAATATATGTATTTGGAAAGACGTCATGTGTTAGAATGTCAGAAGATAGCATTCCAACTAACTACATATTTGTAGTTGCAAGCCCATCTAGATTAAAGGCATAATTTTCCCTGACAGTTGTGTTATAGTAGTCGGCATGGTTAAACTTAATTCACCTGATTCATTTCCTCTTAGTCAACAAGCCAAACTCTATAATCTAAATTATTGTAGTTTAAATTGAACCACTATAATAATAACTGATATATAACTGAACATTTATGTGCTTTTATCAAATTATATGATTACCAATGTCAATGTGATGAATAAACAACTCTTACACAAGTGTTTGCATATCTAACCTCAAATACTGGCAATAGAAATTATTATTTATGAATTATTATGAAAGCCTTAAAATGGGCTATAAGTTTTATTTGTAACCTTATCAATATATACAGCAAAACCATCCTAAAAGTAAAAGGGGTGGATTTTAAATAATAGCTCAGAAGATAAGTTTATGTTAAAGCAATGCCAGATGTGGGAATTTTCTAGCAATCATCAATACACCTTTAAAGTGTGCTATGATTGAAACTGTGCCAAACCATTTAGATATATAGCAAATATATCAAGGACACTTTAAATAGTAAGCACAGTTAATTATTTAAACTTCAAGATAGTTTTATAGATAGATGTGATTAGTACCCCATAATGAGGATTAGGAAATACGGTCAGATAGGTTAACTTTCTTCAACCCAAGCTTTGTAAATGTTAACAAGCAGCATAAACAGGTTTTCAGACCACGTGGTTGGTTCCGGAATACTTATTTAGCCCATATGATGAATTATTTTAGAAAACGCAATTTGAATAGGGAGAATTTTCTTGTAAAATAATTGGTCAGATGAAGGGAGGGTGAATGGTGGGAACACACCTATGGTACATATTGCAAGGGTACATGTCAGATCTATTAAGTGTAGGGTATAAATGTCTTAACACGATAATTAAGTATATGAGGTGAGGGATATATTAACCAATACGATGTAAGCATTCCAAATTGTATATGAAATCAGAACAGTGTACCCAATAAATGCATTAATGTATACATGATCTACCTCTTTACGACTCAATAAAAAAAGAAAAATAGTAAAAATAATTAACGAAAAATATCTGAGTAAATCATACAATTAAAATCAAAATTGCTTACAAAGGTGTACAATTACAGAACTTTCCACCTTCATCAATTCTTAATTACATTTTCTGTATCTAGAAAAGAGCATGCATCATTTTCTATGAACCTAATCCATGACTGAACTATACCAAACTCTAAACTCATGAGACTCTAAAACTGTGTATTGATTCTTTAAACCTGCCAGTTTCAGACCTTCTGAATCATTAGTACATGATGGCAAATGTATACAGACTAAGCCTTTTATCTCTACTAAGTCAGGTAGGTTTTAACTCACTCAGCTAACTGCCCTGGGGATTTCAAACTAATAGATCTTAGGCAATAATAAGGTTACCACCTAAAACCTCTTTACTACTTAGTAAAGAGGCAATAAGAAGGCTACCATCTAAAACCTTTTTTACTATTTTTTTGTTTTATGGTTGTTGCTAATAAAATTTCAGTCCTATTCTAGAATGGAACCTATTTTATCTGTTTAATTTATTTTCATGTCTACTTGCTTTCCATCTATTTTTGACATTTTTTCTTCTCATTTCTCAAGTTACCTCTTAAAAATCACCTAAACCTAAAAGTACCCCACAAATTTGTACAGTCATGATATAAAATCAATCAATTATGTAAAATACAATTATTATTTTATACATAAAATGTAAAATATTAAACACCAGAATAAATATTTTAATTTACAGGGCTCATCAAAGTGAATTATGCATAAAGAAAAACATGACCCTTCAGTGTAGTCAGTCTTATTTCTTTTTTTTTTGCAGTTTTTGCAGTTTTTGGCCAGGGCTGGGTTTGAACCCGCCACCTCTGCCATAAGGAGCTGCCGCCCTACTCCTTTGAGCCACAGGTGCCGCCCCAGTCTTATTTCTTTTTATGCCCATATAAAAATATAAAGTCTACATTTTCATTGACATGTAGAACTTAAAAGGTACTTAACAATTAATCTATAAAATAATATTAATATTGTAATTGGTGATCAGTAAGAGTTTTATGAACTATTATTTAGGAAAGTACTAGATTTTTTATGAAACAGCTCTAATATTGGTTGAGCCTTCTATATGCCAACTGAATTTTGGAAATATTTATAATTTTAATTGAGATTGCATGCATCAAATTTATGAATTCATTCAGAAAGAATAGCTAACTTTATGATAACAATACTGAGGATATAATCGTTCCATTCAATGAAGGATATGTTTCTTCACTCATTCAAGAGTCTTCGATGTATATTTGTTGCACTTACAACTATACTATTTATAGTATTTTCTGATTACTTACGTCAGGCGTTCAGCTAAGTTGGGAGAGAAAAGGCTGAGATGTTATCCATAAGCTAGAGTAGCTGGTTAAAGCAGCAGGCCAAAATTGAATGAGTCAATTAACTTGCTGTTTGGTATAAACGTGAGTCCCAAAGCAGACAGCGCATCAGCTCCCTGGTTCCACTTTCCTCAGGGAAGGGTTCACTATCCAAAGGTCAAGGGGAATCAGCTCAGACCTGGAAGTGTTCTCAGCATTGCAGGAGCCCAAATAAAATGCTCTTGCCGCTTTGTGGACGTAAAATGGGGAGCTGGGGGCACTGAAGGGAAAAGATTAGGAGAGAAAAACTTCTGAGTGTTTGTCAAGTAGAAAAGTGTCCTCAAGGAGTTCCCTTACTCCCCTCTCCCATAAGGAGGCTTCAGCAGGTGTCCATGAAGATTTGCACCCAAGATCTCAGATAAAGAGACCTGGGAGTGAAGGCAGGGAGCTTGAGAATGGAAGCGTATAACAGCATGACCGGGAGGCCTGTGACTTTGCTGCAGCCCGGCTCAGAGACTGAAATGCACAGGCTATGCACTTCTGTTGTAGGGAAGAGGCTTTGCCCTGTGAGGCCTAACAGGTAAAGCCTCTGTAGTTGTCTATAGTCAGGCCTGAAAAATCACAAGTGTGGTTTTAACCAGGAGTCAGACTCCTCAGTTCCATGCTGCTGTATAGAAATAGCATAGATTTTTGTATGGGGATAGAAAGTCACCTAGAATACTCTTTTCAAATCCTATGGGGGTTGAGTCTTTTAAATTTTCCATATAGCCAATTTCAGCTCATACAAAACTAGGGGATAAGTAACTTGGATTAGTAGCATAATGCAATGACATCTTATCTGACTGACGTTTACTGAAAAAGGAACATATTGGAAGGGCCCCAGAGGACGCTTTCATGCGTTATCCTGTTGGAAAGGAACAGCACAGACTGGTTGAAAGCACTGGATGGGGAGCCAGATTTCCAAGGTATGTAGCTTGGCTTGGCAACCTGAGAGCATCATGACTGGGGGAATTTTTGTTTCTAGTTCACCTTAAAAATGGAGATAACAAAAAATACCTGTTTCATAAAAGTTAAATAGATTAATGCATCTCTTGTGCCTGTATTTTACACATTTGTGCACCCTCAATTTTTATTTATTTATTTAGAATATAAAAGTACATGTTTACCCTGTGCTGGAGAAAGGGAAGAGAGTGGAGAGAAGATATGAGAGAGAAGGGAACAGGAGCGGGGAGAGAAGGGAAGGAATATCAGAGAGAAAAAGGAAGAATGCCAGCCGGGGCTTTCAGAATTCTTTAAGTTTTCTTGGCAATCCCGAAGCCCCATTCTGAATAAACTAAAATCGAGTCTGTGTGAAAGGCTTTGTGTAGCCACCATCCATCTTCATATTTCACATGTTCCGTAGGCTGAACCCTTCTTTCCTTGTTTCTCTTGGAAAATCCCCTTCATTCTAAATCTTTACTTACTTTTCTCAGGTCAAGTAACCACTGCTTATCCTTTTCAGACTTGTCTTGGCATGCATCTTCTGAGTAACCACGTTGCAATAGGCTTCCTTATTTTACAGGCATGTCCCTAGTGTTGATCATTACATATTTTATTTTATCTTCTAACTAGAAGGTGAACTCTTGGATGGCAAAGGCAATGTCTTTTAACTTTATATCCCTGATGAGACACGCAGGGCCTCATCTACAGATGGTTTTCTGTAAATGTCAGAGCAGAGGAAAAATGGAAGCAATTATTTTTCTAGACGCCTGGTCCTCTATAATATGTATGTCTTTAATTCTCATTATAAATGTATGAGGCAGCATTTTTATCTCTAACGTTCAAATGAGGAAAGCAAAGTTGGAAGGAGTTAACTTCTTTACAAAAGATCAAACACACAAGAGTAATTATAAAGCAGGGCATGGTTCCTAGACCTGTCTACTTCTAAAGTTCATGCTCTTTTCACCACCCCCTGCCTGAGTGAAAGATGGTACTTAAGCTGCATTTAAAGAAGGAAGCCTTGTGTTAGCACGCATTATGCAAGGACTAGGAAGAGTTATAGTTTGTCTTAGGAGGAGAAAAGGTTATCTGAGGACAGAGGAGGACTTTGGGGGAAAGTGTGGCAGGGGGAAACTAAATTAGAAGCAAAATCAAACAGGCTAAAACCTGGAAATAATGACGATGTTGAAAGCAGGTGAACCAGTAGAGAGTAAGTTGCCCAGATCACAAAGTCATGCCAGGAGTTATTATATTATTTCCTTAAGGCTGTACAGAAGTTATTCTCTTTATTGAACAAAGAGTGCAATGGAGTGCACACTCAGTAACACCAGCCAAGTAGAGGGAGAATAAATCATAGACAATTACATTCATCAAAATATCAAGGTAAAAAGAATCAAGAGGGTAAAATGATTCCACATTTTTCTGCTGTACGGTTACAAATTACAAATACTATAGTTGGATATACCCTTTACTTTGTGTGATGGTTAATTTTATGTATCAACATTATAGACATTGTTCACACATTATTCTTGATGTGTCAATGAGGTTGTTTCTTCTTAAGATTAACATTTAAACGTGTAAACTGCAGAAAATAAGATTGTCTTCCCCAGTGTGGGTGGGCCTTCTCCAATCTACTGAGGCCTAAGGAAAATGAAATACTGAGTAACACAATATCATCTCTGCTTGACTGTCCTCAGCTGGGACATCCACCTTCTCCTACATTTGGACTCAAGTGAAACATCAGCCCACACTGGTTGTTGAGCCTACAGGCCTTCAGACTGGCTTTCCTCTGTCTCTGAGTTTCTAATTTCAGGCGTTGTCACTTGTCAACTTCCACAATCCTATGAACAACTTCATAAATAATGATAAATCTACCTATCCATTCATTTCTAGAGATAAACAGACATACAGACACAGATAAAGATACAGCTACAGATTTAGATACATATGTAGATATAAATATAAGACTATTTTTGTTTACTTTTCTGTCCTAACATTCATATTACTTGATTTTACTGGTATAAAACAGGGAAAATTCTTCAGGACATAACTCTAGGCAAAAGTTTTATTGCTTAGACCACAATACCACAGGCCACAGAAACAAAAATAGATGGGTGTGATTTAATTAACAGCTTTTGCACAGCTGAAAAAATAATCAACAGAGTGAACAGACAATTTAAAGAATTTGAGAAAACATTTGAAAATTACTCATCCAATAGAGGACTAATATTCCTAATCTACAAGGCAATTATACTATTTGACAGTAAAAAGAAAATTCCCACTAAAAGGATTGCCCTGGGTAAAGGACATGAACAGGTGTTCTCAAAAGGAAACATACAAATGGCTAACAACAATATTTGAAAAACCTCAATATCACTAATCATCATGGAAATGTAAATTAAAATCACAATAAAAATGACTATTATTAAATGGACAAATATAACAGGTGATGGAAAAGATATAGAGTAAAGGAACTCTTATACACTGTTGGTGGGAAGGTGAATTAATCTACCGTTATGGAAAATAGTATGGAGACTTCCAAAAATCTAAAAATAACTCCTGTACTATTCAGCTATCTTAATTATGTATCTATTTAAAAGAAAAGAAATCAGTATTTCAGAGGAATGTATACATTCCCATGGGAATGCACTATTCACAATAGGAAAACTACAGAATCATTTTAAGTGCCCATCAATTGATGAATGAATAAACAGAATATGATATACTATATATGTATATACACAACATACACACAGTTGAACACTATTCAGCCACAAAATAAATAACAAAATTATGTCATTTGCAGCAACATAGATGGAACTAAAAATCCTTATATTAAGGGAAATATACCAGGTACAGAAGGCACATGATTATCGTTCAAATGTGGGAACTAAAATTTGATCTCATGAGCATATAGAATAATAAATACTTAAGTCTTGGAAAGATGGATGGGCAGAGGGGATGAAGAGATGATGGTTTGAGGTACAAATATACGGTTAGATAGAAAATATAAATTGTAATTTCTAGAAAAGACTAGGTTGACTGCATAATGGGAAGAAACAGTTAAGAATAACCCATCCAACTAGTGACTAATACCCAGAATCTGCAAAGACCTCAAACAACTGAACAGCAACAAAGCCAAATAATCCCATTAAAAATGAACAAAGTGGCTCGGCGCCTGTGGCTCAAGCGGCTAAGGCGCCAGCCACATACACCTAAGGTGGTGGGTTCGAATCTCCAGCCCGGCCGCCAAACAACAATGATGGCTGCAACCAAAAAATGGCTGGGCGTTGTGGCGGGCGCCTGTGGTCCCAGCTACTTGGGAGGCGGAGGCAGGAGACTCGCTTGAGCCCAGGAGTTGGAGGTTGCTGTGAGCTGTGATGCC
>CAUYQV010100056.1:0-90908 GCA_963574575.1 Galagoides demidoff | reverse complement strand
ACAATGCCATTTTAAAGATACTATAAAAACATAAACCTTAAAATCAACTAGATCTAAAGAAAAGATATTTTTGACTAATTCTTCTTTAATTACTTCTTTATTTTTGAGACAGAGTCTTACTTTGTTGCCCTCAGTAGAGTGCCATGGCATCATAGCTCACAGCAAACTCAAACTCTTGGACCCAAGTGATCCTCTTGCCTCAGCCTTCCGAGGGACCAGCCACAACGCTCGGCTATTTTTAGAGATGGGGTCTCACTCAGGCTCAAGGCTGATCCACCAGCCTCAGCCTCCCAGAGTGCTAGGATTACAGGTGTGAGCCACCACACCCATCACCTTAATTACCTGTAAAGTTTAGAAATAGGTAGAATGCTGAATTTACTATGAATACTCAAGTTTCTCAGAAGCAAGGGTTTTACAAGAAATATACTGTATACTAACACCAAAAGAGGATGAAAAGATGTTTTCATGGAATTATTTCAGTAACTGGGGTTTCAACTAAACTTCAGTCAAAACCTACCTGAAATAAGATACATATTCAAAATTTTTTGTCATGTTAAGTGTAATAAACTTGACATGAGAAAATGCTATCTAGCAGGAAATAACAACATTTAAAAGGATGCACTTAAGATGTGGGATGAAAAAAACACCAATCTATCAATTAGTATATAACATTGGTTCATTCATTTGCCGCACTGAGCCTCAGTTTCTTCATTTGCAAAGTTGATTCCAAGTTATTGTGAAGATTAAATTTTAAGTAAAGTGAAAGAAATACAGGTAATGAGATTCTGTAGATTTGAACTACAGCTACTGAGTATTGATGCAAATAATTTTCAAATGATAATACTTTTAGATTTGACAAATGTTTATTAAATGCCTATGTATACATGCCATACACTATTCCAGGAATGGGTAATACATTACTAAACCCAATATACAAGGCCAGGAGTGGCGGCTCCCACCTGTAATGCAAGCACTCTGGGAGGCTGAGGCGGGTGGATCGCCTGAGCTCAGGAGTTTGAGACCAGCCTGAGCCAGAGCAAGACTCAGTCTCTAAAAATAGCCAGATGTTGTGGTGGGTGCCTGTAGCCTGTAGCCCCAGCTACTTGGGAGGCTGAAGCGAGAGACTCTCTTGAGCCCAAGACTTTGAGATTGCTGTGAGCTGTGACACCATGGCACACTACCAAAGATGACAAAGTGAGACTCTCAAAAAAAGAATATACAAACTCACTATCTTTTGAGACTCTCAAAAATAAAAAAAGAATATACAAAGTCACTATCTTTACAGAGTTCAAATTCTAATGAAAGGGGTCAGTTAATAAACAAGTGGGCAAGTAAATCCATAATAGAGCTGATGTTTTAAAGTGTTACAGAGAAAAAATAGACAAAAATGTGGACAGGAAGTTCTGTTAATAAAAGTCATTTGAGAAGTCACAGAAATCACTTTGGCTACTATATGGAGAATAGAATAGAGTGAGGCAAGGGTAGAAAGACAGAAAGGAGGATGGTCTTTTGTAAACTCCAGGCATTACAGTGGACAGGACCGGATGGTAACAGTTCAGGTGACAAGAATGGCTAGATTCTCCATGTGTGCACATGTATCTATACATATATAACTGCAATACTGCAGAGTATGCTAAGGAGGCAAGGTTTTCTGGCCTCATCCATTTGAAGAACAAAGTTGCTAATAAAACCCAAAAAAAGAAGTTACAAGAGGAACAGAGCTTCTTTGGAGTTTCTTGGGAGGAAATCAGCAGCTACTTTGGGATAATTTAAGTGCAGATGTCCTGACTGGCAGTTAGACACTAAAGAGGAGACATATAAATTTAAAGTCCCAAGACTAAATGACAGTAGATGGAGAACAAGCCCGAGGACTGAGGCTGGGGAGAAGAGGAGGAACCTGCTGAGAAGGCTGAGGAGCAGTGAGTAGGAGAGACCCATGTCCTGGGAGCTAACAAAAAAAGGTATTCAAAAGGCAGGCGCGAGCCCCACTGACAGGTCACACAGGATGAGGACTCAAAAGTCATCAGGGGGTGCAGCCACACAGACGCCACTAATGACCTTGACAAGATCTGTTTTGAAGCGATGTAACACCACAAAAAGCCTGAGTGGAACAGCTTTAACAGATAATGCTTTCTAGGAGTTTCGGGTTTTTTTGTTTGTTTTTGAGACAGAGTGTCACTCTGTCACCCTCAGTAGGGTGTCAGGGCATCACAGCTCACTGCAACCTAACTCGGGCTCAAATGATTCTCTTGCTTCAGCCTCCCAAGTAGCTGGGACTACAGGTGCCTGCCACAGCACCCAGCTAGGTTTTCCTATTGTTAGTAGAGATGGGGTCTCACTCTTGCTCAGGCTGGTCTCGAACTCCTGAAGTTAAGCAATCCACCAGCCTTGCCTTCCCAAGGTGCTAGGATTACAAGCGCCCACCACAATGCCTGGCTAGTTTTTAGAGACAGAGTCTTGCTCTTGCTCAGGCTGGTCTTGAATTCCTGAGCTCAGGCAATCCACCTGCCTTGGCCTCCCAGACTGCTAGGATTAAAGGTGTGAGCCACAGCACCCGGCCTCGTTTTTAGGAATTTTGCTGTAGAGAGGGAAAAAAATTGGAGGGTATTTGGAGGAGGATATAGACTCAGAGATCATTTGGTATTGTTCTTAAGATGGGAAAAATAACAGCAAGTTTCTATACTTCTGAGAATGATCTACTAGGGAGGGAAGATTAATAAAGCAAGAAGAAAAAGGAGGAGCTACTGGACTGAGGTCCCTAAGCCAGTGACAGAGGCTGAAATCCAATCCATAAATGGTACACGGCTTGCTCCTAGAGGAAGGGGGAACACTCACACCTAGACGCAGGTGGAGCAGGAGGGAGAGTCGATTCGAGAGAGCACACAGCAGCTCTCTTCTTACTGCTTTCCTTTTTCTCAGCAGGATAGGAAGCGGGACTATGAATTGACAAAAAGGAATTTGGAGGAGGTGTTGGACATACAAGAAGTCCGAAAAGGGAGAAGTGTGAAAAAGTTGTCTAGAAGATTAAATGAATTTGGGAAATATAACAGGACAGCTAAATAATGAGCTGACCAATGTTTTAGTGTCAAATCTAGGGCTCATATGAGTTCTAACTAACAATTTAAAAAACACTTAGCACCTATCTAAATTATGGTATCTTTCTAGAATTCACTTTTTTTCTGAAATGGAGTTTAATGCTTGACTTAAACCATACAGAAAATAAAAATAAAGATTTTATAAATCCCAATATAAAACACATACATGAATATACCACCTTTTTTTGCATTGGTATGTATCACCATATCCATTATTTATCACTCATGTATAAGGTGCTAGGTTAAGAAAAGACGAATAAAACTCAGGTGGAATCTATCCTTCAAAAGGTTCCATTTCCAATTATTTTAAGCAAACAGAAAAAAATTTAGTAAAAATTTCTGATGTTTTCTTTTAAAATAATATGTACATAAGTTATGCATGCTACAAATCGCATTGTTACCTTTTAATAACATATGGCATTCTTCTTACCTGTGTATCTGAAGATAGAGTTGGTGCAATGTACCACAAGATTCAGAAAGGAAAGGAAGAAATTCCTAAAATAAAACAACTCTATTCATTCTCTGCTACAACATGACTTTCTAACACATATCCTTTCATAAAGACAAGCAAAATAAAATCAATCCTGAATGTGCCCCAATAAAAATAATTCTTACATGAGAATGAAAAGGAGGATGAGGCTAAGTAAATATGCCTCATTGTTCTCCACACTCATTGTTTGAACCTTGAAAACTCTTAATTTAAAGAGACTTGCATATTTGGTAGTCATCAGAATAATGGTGATAATTAAGAATAGAATAGGTTAAGTTGCCAAAGCAGATTATTTGGAGAGAAGAACAGAGACTGCTTACAGCAACATGATAAAGAAACAATATCAATAATAGATATTGGTAATTTTTTAAAAACTATTATCCATGTTGAATTTGTTTTTGACCTTGTCTTCCTTCTTTTTGGGAAAAGATAAGGATCTCTGATGATTGTTTATTATAGTCAAAATTCCCTGGTTGGCATACTTTCTTTCTGGGCAGCTGCCATGTAGAATAGTTGGCTGCTTTTGACTCTGGGTTCCCTGAAGCTTGCAGAGGGTGTATTCCAGTAGCAGACAGACTATGGGAAGTACACCAAAGGCACTGGATAGTTACACATCTGATACTTGCTTGGTGTGTAGGAGGCAAAATTATCTCTAACTACATTGTTTTTAAAAAACCAATTCTTTTCTATCAGAAGAATTTAATTTTTTTTTAAATTTGTCATCAGGTGTTTTCTGTATCTTTTTCTTTTCTTTTCTTTTTGAGACAGAGTCTCATCACGTCATCCTCTGTAGAGTGCTGTAGCATCACATCTCATAGCAACCTCAAACACTTGGGCTTAAGCAATTCTCTTGCCTCAGCCTTCCAAGTAGCTGGGACTACAGGCACCGGCCACAACGCCCAGCTATTTTTTTGTTGTTATTGCACTTGTCATTGTTGTTTAGCTGGCCTGGGATGGGCTTGAACCCTACAGCCTCGGGGTGCATGTGGCTGGCACCGTAACCACTCTGCTACGGGCACTGAGTCTTTTCTGTATCTTATAACACAATATTATAAACTACTTATTTTACTTTCAAAAAGATAGCCTAAACATAAAAGATGGAGAAATCACACCTGTACGCCCAGCCTTGCTGATTTCTAGCCACTTGACTTGATGTGAGCTATCTGAGATTGAGCTTTCTATTCTGCGAGATGGGAATAATACTATCTAAGTTTTTGAGAGGACTAAATTAAAGTAATGTATATAAAGCCTTACCTTAGTATAGTGCAAAAGCGAGTTGGCAAAGAAACGACACAATTTGAGTGTTTTCTGAAATAATCTATAGTCAGCATTATCCTGTCCCAAAAAAGAAAAAAGACAGTACAATAAATAAGAGTATGAAATTAGCTAAACTTATAAATGAGACAATATTTTCCAAAAAGACTTCTCAAACACAGTACAAAAAAAATTTCTAAGAAAACATAATTCTTCTCCAAACTGTTATTAGGAGCAATACAAAGAAATGATGACGAGGTGTTTTAAAACCTCAATTCTATAGCACTGAAAACAAATCTTAACATGTAAGTGCAAAAGAGGTGATCCTTCTCTGTTGCTCTGAAAGTGAAGTACCTTATTCTCCTTTCTTATATGAGGATAGAATTAAAGGATAGTCAAAAGAAAAGGGTTTTATAAATCAATAAAAGAATGATGTACAAAAGAAAACAGGTAAAAGACATGAAAAGGCAGATCACAGAAAAGAAAAACTGCCAATAAATTAATAACAGAAAAAACCCAAATTACAACCTAATGAAATATCGTCTGGAAGGCAGAAAGATTGAGGGTTAATTGCTTAGCAGAGATTAAAAAGACTGAGCTGGTGAGAAACAAAAGTAACAAGCACATTCTTTTATCATGGTAGGAGCATAAAATAATACAGCCTTGTCATTGTTATTAAAAGCTAAAGTGTTAAAACTTTTTGATAGTAATTCCACTTCTAAAACTATGTCCTATAGAAATACTAGCACAGATATGCAATGCAACATTTTTGACATTGTGACATTGTGAAAACCAAAATGAAACAGCTGTCCATTAAGTTGAGAAGAGTTAAATACAGCTGACCCCTGAACAACTTGGAGTTAGGGATGCTGACCCACCCTGTGCATTAGGAAATCCCAAGTAACTTTTGACTTCCACCAAAATTTAAATATTAATAGCCTACTGTTTACTAGAAGCTCTATTTTCTCTTCGAAAAGCAAATAAAAAAAAAAAGCAAGTGAATAACACAGGTACATTAACAGTCCTATCTTGATTTACTCAACTGTCTAAATGTATCCCAATGTCAAGAAGGGATGGGAAATATAAGCAGGGAAGACCATTTTTCAATGTTTTAAAATAAGAGCACCCATTCTTTCTTTCTTTAAATTATTACAATATTAATAAATTTAAATGTAGCAGGCACTAAATCTAAGTATAGGCAACGGATACACTACAGGATATCCTAAAAGTCATCACCATACAAAGGTACGCTGAGCTACAATTTGCCATTTTCTCTACATATGGTGATGACTTTGGGAACATCCGGTAACATATGTTTTTTCCTGAATAATACACATTTCTACAAGCATTTTATAAACAAAAGTTTATAAATAATATTCAACATTAAATTATATTTAAGGGGCATACAAATAAATTTCTCTGTTTATAGAAAAATAAAATAATTGGTAGCCAAAAAACTCTGTGTTAAGAAATCTGATACAGCATTCTCCTTTTGAAACCAAGTTCAAGACTTAATAATAGAGAATATTTTAGCAATTTTAGGGGCTGTTGTGGGTTGAACTGTATCCTCATAAAAATATGTCGAAGTTCTAACTCCCAATACTTCACAATGTGACCTTACATGGAAAAAAAGCATCACTGCAGACATCTTAATAAATAATTAAGATAGTTACACTAGACAGAGTAAGGTGTATCCTTAATCAACATGACTGGTGCTCTTATAAAAGACGTGAAGACACAATGAGAAAACACCACGTGATAAAAAAGGCAGAGATTGGAGTTAAACAGCTACAAGCCAAGGAATGCCAAGGACTTCCAGTGAGACCAGAAACTAAAAAAGGTATGACATAGACTTCAAGAGAATGTGGCTTTAATGACACATTGTGTATGTCTGCCTCCAGAAATGTCAAGAGAACAATTTTCTGTTGTTTTAAGCTAAAACAGTTTGTGGCAACTTGTCATAGAATCCCAGACTAATTCAGGGACCAAAAGATCCACAAGCCTCCATAAATAGCATACTTTTTTTTTTTTTTTAAATAGAGACAGAGTCTCATTTTATCGTCCTTGGTAGAGTGCCACGGCATCACACAGCTCGCAGCAACCTCCAACTCCTGGGCTTTGGTGATTCTCTTGCCTGAGCCTCCCAAGTAGCTGGGACTACAGGTGACCACCACAACATTCGGCTTTTTTTGTTCCAATTTGGCCAGGGCTGGGTTTGAACCCACCACCCTGGGTATAAGGGGCCAGTGCCCTACCCACTGAGCCACAGGTGCCACCTAATAGCATACTATTAATTAAATATGGTAGTTTTACTTCGATATTTTTGAAAGCAAGATGTTATGGTCTGAATGTTGGTATCCCCCAAAATTATATAGTGGAACCTAATACCCAATGTGATACTATTTAGAGGTGGGGGTGTTTGGGGAAGCAATTAAGTCATGAGGCTCTGACCTCATAGATAGGAAGAGTGCCCTTATAAAAGAGGCTGAAAGGAGCTCCCTTCCCTCTTCTACCAAGTCAGAATGCAGCAAGAAGGTGCTGATCTGCTAGCACCTCTATTTTGGATTTCCCAGCCTCCAAACTGTAAGAAATAAATTTAAATTATTTATAAATTACCCAATATAAGGTATTTTGTCATAGCCCTAATGGATTAAGACATGATGTAAAAACTGCTTGGAAAAGGTTCCTAAATAAACATCAATAGTGAACAGCAGAGGGCGCTGCTAGTAAGCATTCAGAGTTAAGCCTAGAGAAACTATGCAGTCCACCTCAAAGCCCCATTTCAGGCAGTGGACAAGTGAGCAGAGCTGGCCACACTGATCAGGACTAATTTGCACCAATGAATAAAAACATGAGCATCTTTCTAGGACAATTAGGATAATTTTCAATTTAAATTCTCTGATTTTCTTATTACAAGCAGCTAACATAAGCTAAATTAATATGTAGTTTAAGTACAAATAGCATCCTGGTCAGGCACACCTCAGACTTTATTTTTTTCTTGCTACTATAAACTATACTGGTGCTTCAGCTTTCCTCATCTTACTTCAGCCCAGGAATCTGATTTCACTCTACAAGTACAAGCTGACAAGTGTGTGGTGTCAAGATAAGCAAGAAGGAAACTGAAAAAAGAGGTGGTTGGGGCTGAGGATACAGATGTGTAGGATAAAGGTGAAGAAGGGAACAAACTTCCTGCCACTGGCATAGGACACCCAACCAAACTCCTCCTTTCAGCAGAGGGGAATCAGAAAGTGTACACGGAGAACATGGGGACAAAAAAGAAAGAAAAAGAAAGGATATTAAGTGGAAGATAGACAAGAAAGAGAAGCAAAAAGCAAACAGGTTAGCCCCTTCCTAAAGCTTCTCATTTCCTCCCACTTTCAGAGCTCCTTTCAATGTTCTTCCAGGGTCTGCCAGAGCATCCCTGCTCCAGGAGCTGCTACCAGTTCTCAGACTGGATGCATCCCTACACCTCCACAACCCCAGCAATCACAGGGAAGAGCACAGGTACAAAGAAATTCTATCAGCTCACAGATCTACTAATCTGCTTTTCTAAGCAGAAATATTCATTTTCTCACATAAACTGTAAGATCCTAAGTATTGTAAATCCTGTAACATAGGGCTACTATGAATTAAATAAAATTAGGAGACTACGCTGAGAACAAAAGGTATTAAGTATTAGTATAACACAGGGAGAGGAAAATGAGCTATAATTCATAACCAGTGATCACATTACAAACAAATCTTTTTAAAGATAAGTTTAAAGTTTCAATATAAACTGTGTTTCATAAGCACCTGCCAATTCAACACTATAACTTTTGAAATAAAAATAAACATAAGTATATACAAACATTTTAAAAGTAAAACACACACATACATAAAGCATGCTATTTTCACTAACAATTGCAATGCATTGGTGAAAAAAAGACAGAAAGCTTGATTGTGGCTATACTAGGAAGACCTTAAGTAAATATGAGATAAAGGAATTAGATTTTTGTTCTAGGGCAGAAAAGAATGAAAGGATTCTAAGAAGAATGCCTTGACCGACCAGTTAGAATGTAAAGAGGTAAGACAGGAAAATAATAGAGACGATGAGAGCAGTTAGGAATCTACTAATGTTCTAAGTGAAAAGTTATCATGAGCTGTAATTATCCAATAAACACCCAAATTAAAGTCCTCTTAAATAGAATGATTCAGGCATTCAAATGAGATTTAGTAATTGCCAAGAAAAGTAAGAATTGCTATTTAGAGTGTTATTTGATCATATTTTACCTGTGCATCTGACTGGGTCATCTGCTCAGATAATTGTAAACAAGAATGGAAGGAGAAAAGAATGTCCTCACACAAACTAGTAATTATATCTTTGTGTTTCAAGTGGCTCCTTAAAACAGACTGGTGCTTAAGGCTCTGCCTAAATGGACAAAAAGAAAATACAATCACTACAAATAACTCATCGAGTAACTCAGTACCATAAAAATATCTACCTTATAGAACAATGTTAAAAAAAAAAATCACAATGCATCATATACAAGGTTGGACAATTAAGTTCACGAACTCATCCTAGAAAAAGGGCTACATACCTCATTGCGAAGTATCACTATAGTCGCCTTTGAAGGTGGTACTTCCCTGGGCCATTTGGTGACCACAGTGATATTCCGCAGTGAGGTATGCAGCACTTTTTCTAGGATGAGTTCTTGAACTTAACTGTCTGACCTTATATCCTGCGTTAGATGTGGTATAAATAAGATGTACCAACTTTACCTCTGAAGCAGTTATGTTTGTTTAAATAAGTTAAGTTGTTATTTCTGTGAGTAAAATATTAATTGAAGTCTTACCACATGCCAGGCACGCTGGTAGGCCCTTGGGATAAAAAAGTAAATCAAATGAATATACTCTCGGCCCTATCTGCATAGAACTTGTGGTCTAGCATGAGAGAACATTAAGAAGTAATTGTGAAAATTAATTAATCACAGTTGTGACTAACGCTAAGATGGAAAAGTCTTCTTTGTTACAACAAAGAAGCTTAACCTAACTTGTCCTTAGGGTGAGGATGTCAAAGAACATTATCATGAAGACACAACACTTAAGCTGACAACTGAAACAAGCAGGAGTTAGCAAGGTGGAGTAGGGGAGAGAGGCCTCCTAGGCAGAGGGAAAGGCCAGGAAAAGACTCTGGGACAGGAGAGTCTCTTGGTATGTTTAAAGAAGGAAGGGTGGGGAGAGAACAGCATGAGATAGGCTGCTCAAGGAGAAAGAATCCAGAGGATTAGGTTGTTACTCTTAGTAAAATGGGACAGACTTTAAGCAGTAGAGTGACATGATCTGATTTACTTTTTAAAAAGATTACTTTGAACATTGGGTAGAAAATGAACTGGAAAGAGGCAAGAGTAGAAGATATTTGATGATGATGCAGCTAATTCATGGAGCACTATGTGTCAAGTATGGTTCCAAGCATGTCACCTGACAATCTCTGTTCTCACTCAAACCCTACCAAGAAAATGCTATCATTATTTCCATTTTCAGATGAGCAATCTAAGGTTCAGAAAAATTAACCAAATTTCCAAAGTTTCAGAAGGAGTTCAAAATGGATATAAGCACATGCAGTACAAGCTCTGAGGTGACAGTCCTAACTCCTGCACTATTATTTGTTGGCAACTTAATGTCTTGATGGTGCCAAAAAAGCACCTAAGAGTTGAAAGTATTACACTGACCCACTGACCAGCCATGCATGTGTATAAAGTAGAGGGTTTTTTCTTTTTTTTTTTGAGACAGAGTCTCACTATGTCACCCTCAGTAGAGTGCTATGGCATCACAGCTCATAACAACCTCAAACTCCTGGGTTTAAGCAATTCTCTTGCTTCAGCCTCCCAAATGGCTGGGACTACAGGTACCTGCCACAATGCCCGGCTACTTTTTGTTGCAGTTGTCATTGTTTAGCTGGCCTAGGCTGTGTTTGAACCTGCCAGCCTTAGTGTATGTGGCTGACGCTGTAACCACTGTGCTACAGGCGCCAAGCCTAAAGTAGAGGTTCTTAACCACTTTTAGATCTCAGCTCATCTCCTCCGACCTCTAAGAATCTGATGAATGCTTTGGGTACTCTTTGTAGTAGCCCTTCATTATACTTTGTTTTCAGAAAATTAAAATTGTTTTATAAATGGAATTAATTTTAAATAACTCAAAAGTACATAATTAAGGGATAATATTCAGCTCTAACTATAGTTACTAATTTATCTAAGCCTAGAAATAGGATACTTGACAGCTAGTTAACTCATAATAGCATCAGGCAAGAGTTTAAAGTTTAGTCTGGCCCATGTGCTATTAGTTCAGAAGTATTAGCTAACTAGGTGGAACTCTTTTTTTAATTTTAGGGGCAGAAGGGTAAAGAAGTCCAATCTGGTTTACAGATAGCAGTGTCAGTAAACATACATATCCACACAAAATGTTTCAAATCCAATTAAAAAAATGAATAATTAAGATTTTGGGATATGGAAAACATTGTGTAAAAAAATGAATAAACAAACTTACTTAATTATAAACTTCCAAGTATTGGCATGAAATGCATGGTCCATACTGGAAATAACAGAGCAGATATCCAACAATGAATGAATAACTACAAAGAAAAGTAACAAAACTTTTAGGGCATTCAAATGTCACAGGGATTCTCCCACATTTTAAAGTATCTATTGAACAATCTCAACATTTGATTGAATTAAAGAGGTTAAGCAGTTTGAAAGTAATTGCATCAAAATAATTACTGAAATTAAGTACAATGCCTTTAAATTTTTATAAATTATGAAAAAAATTTTTTTGAAGTTTATACCCACCCTATACCTAAATAAAACCAAAAAGGTTTAGTGGAATAAAATTTGTATCTCATTATAATAGAAATACTCTATAAATATAATTCTAATCCAACATGACAAAATAAACCACCCAGGATAGAAATCTAACAAGAACAATTACAACTAATTTACACAGTATTCATGCAAGGATTTTACTCTGCCTCTGGTAGATTATTTGTAAAAATGGCTACCACAATAACTGCCCCCTTTCCGATACTTTTACACACTGACTCTAAGCTTAGTCCTGTGATTTGCTTTGGCCAAAGGCACAATAATAAAACTGAGGCAAAGAGAATCTTGAAAGGTGCTTGCATGTTGGGATATGTTCTCTCTTGTTGCTGGTGAAAACCTGACACCCCCATCAGGTGACTGAGCCAGGACTGGTCTACTAGATGACCTAGGGCTTTCTCAGTACTTCTGCCTCTGCCAACATCCAGACAAGAGAGTGAAGTCTCTGACCACAAACACATGGGTGAGCTGGGTGCACCATGTGGAACAGAGAACAGCTGATCCCACCCTAAACTGCAGACACTCAGAATCATGAATAAATAAAATCGTGGTTGGGCAGCGCCTGTAGCTCAAAGGAATAGGGCGCTGGCCCCATTATGCTGGAGGTGGCGGGTTCAAACCCAGCCTGAGCCAAAAAAAAAAATTGTGGTTGTTTTTAAGCAATAGATGTAAGGGATAGTTTGTTACAGAGCAGTAAGTATCTAACTTCTCTTTTTATACCAAAATTATGAACACAAACTTTGCCTTTATATATATTGTTTTTCAAACTCTGGGACATAATGAATAAGTGATGAAATCAACAAAGTAGGCTATAATTAACAGTTCTTTAAAAATGAGATACATGTATAGTACAAAGGGCATCACATGTAAAAGGGGTATGATTTCATTATGACTTCATTATTATATATAAAGTGGGTATAAATGCATTCACAGACATACATATACACACATATTTTTCTGCATTCTGAAAATGAATGTAAAATGCATTTCTATGGGTTATAGTTAAAATCTGGAATCTACTGTCTTAGAATATGGACAACTTTAGACAATATAAGGTTGCATACCTTTCTTTGTGAATTGTTGTGGGGAAATTACCAACTATGAACATTAACTGAATATGCAAATCTAAATTAAGGCACCAAAAATCAATTTGATTTTTCAATTTTGTTAAAATTCCAAAATGTAAAAGATTAAAAATGTATTTGGTAAAAGTTAAATTATTTGTTATGCATGGTGATTAAGATAACATAAATCATTAAAACAAGTTTAACCTATGTAAGATTTATAATCATCATACATATCATATTCAGAGCAAAAGGTTTTCTTCACTTACTCATCACCATATTCAAAATATCATCACTGTCATCTACTAAAGGGTCCATGCAAACCATGTCCAATAGTTCCATTAGTTGCTTTTGAAGAGAATAGGCCTCCTTGAAAAGAGCCTGGAGAAGATCTGAAACTAGGTGTAAACGCCCAGAATACACTGATTCGCTATTCTGATCACAAATAAAAATGAGAGAAAAAACAAATCATAAAAAGCTCAAGAGCCAAATTTACTTTAACTCATACTATTAGAGATCACAAATTTAATGAAATCACATATGCATTCACTAAACGAATGTTTACTGAATATCCATTATAGCGTATATTGTACTTTGATAGATGCAAGCATGTATAAAATAAGATTTTTGGCTTTCACAATTATGCTAGAACTAAAAAGGAGGTAATGTAGGTCAAGGCATGACATTTTAGCACCCAATCACCAAAAAGAGATATTAATTAACTAGTAATTTTCACTCACTCAAACAACTGGCATTCAACCAACAAATTAGCACCCTATCACCAAAGAGAAGCATTAGTGATTTTCATTCACCTGATAAATACTAAAATTTCCTGTGCCCCACAATTTCTAGGCCAGCTTTTGTGCCTTAAAGCTGCCTCTTGAATATAGACATGGACTAAATAAGGATTCATTTCCCTTTCTTTCTTTCTTTATGTTTAGAGACAAGGTCTCACTGTCACCTATGTTGGAGTCCAGCATTGTGATCATAGCTTACTGCAGCCTCAAACTCCAGGGCTCAAGTGATCCTCCTGCCACAGCTTCCCAAGTAGCTGGAACTACCGGTACATGCCACCATGCCCAGCTAATTTTTTTTTTTTTTGAGACAGTGTCTTGCTGTGTTGCTCAGTCTGGTCTTAAACTCCTGGTCTCAAGCAATCCTTCCTCAGACTCCAAAAATGCCAATTACAAGCATGAGCCACCACACTTGGCCTGTTAACTTCCCTTTATAAAAGGAAGTTCTGGAACCTAATAATTAAGGTGATTGATCAATTCACCAACACCATGAAACAGAACAATTTCAGGATTGCTATAACTCAACACAAATCCTTATCACTTCTTTAAAGAGGGGAAATAGGATAAAACCAAAACCCTCAAAAGGCCACTTTTTATTACTTCCTTAAAACTACTCATTTTGAAACAATTATTTACACACATGCTCTTTGTTCTCTGGAAAAGTCTAGTCTAATAATATAGGCTACAGTGTAAAATCTTGTACAGACATTATTTTATACAACCCTTTTGCTCATTGGTTATAGGGCATTTAGAGTACACTTTGACCTTTACTCACCTTACAATGTACTAATGTACTTTTGATTATATGAAGAACTGAGGAGGGAAGACTATGGATATTTTCAAGAATAATGGATTCCTGTGTAGCACAGACATGCTGAACACATCCTGTAAGAGCTCCTACGAGCTGCACCATTGTCTGGAAATAAGGACAGAAGTTTCATCCAGAATATACTTTTTTTGCACTGAAAAAGTATCAGACAATACACTAGGTGCTACAAATACAGCAGTGAACAAAACAGACACCTCATTCTTATTTTCACAAAACTTCAGTCTGTCAGAATTACAAATATTGAAACAATTCTAGATGACTATCTAGTCATCTAGAATCCTAACCCAAACTTCAAAGCACATGGCAGATGTCATACACATATGAGTAGGGAAAACTGTGTCCTGAGCTTCAGCAAAGGCTTACTTTCTCCTTAAGAGACCTAAAGAGTCACAAGAATGGCACGAGTAGTATACTCCCAGGAGGCCAGAGCACTGACCTCCAAGAGACAATGTATATGTAAGGTCTGAAGGCCTAAAGATTATGGTAAAGATTCTCTAGATTCCAAAGGTTTCTTGACATTGGAGTAAAAGGTCATGCTCAAGGTCTGCGGTTTTGCAAAAACAAGGTAGAGACAGTCTATCTGATCTTCTCCACGTCTTCCCTATCAGTGCTGATGTCTGATAAGCAGCTTCTATCTACTTCTTCCTGTTTTATAATAAATATGAACCAAGTTTTGGTCGAGAGGACTCCTCCCTGAGCTCCTCAGTCCCCTGGCACAGACTCTGTGTCAACCTCTTCATTCCTCATGTCAAAATCCCTTTACATATGTCTTGAAATTATGGGTGGGGCATGCTATTGTGATGATTTGTTTTCTTATCAAAATTCAGATATTTACTCAGCATGAAATCATATAAAAAATACAGAATTCATGTTTCTGTATCCATATCTTTAAATCCATAAATTTAATTCCAGCATACATGGCTAACCAATAACAGTATAAAAATTCTCATACTTTAAGATCCTTCTCTCTCTTCCCCCTTTCTAATACATTTGACTTACTTGCAAAATATTCCTTAGAGTGGTCTGGATTTCTAAATTTTGGCTTGAAAGTTCTCTGGCTTGACTGGTTAATTCATACATCATGTCATCAAATAATTTCACAGTCTGTGAAAACAAATCATGTTAGAAATAGGAATAATAAAAATCATTAGAAAAGACATCTTAAAGAAAAAAACACAAAAGGATTTATTTTGCATTTAATAACACCCGTTCAGCCTAATTAAGTAAAAAGTATATATAAAAAGTATTTCTACAATATAATCCCTTAAAAAAAAGCCTCTTACTGATGAAGACCACTCAAAAATTTAAAAAATGACTCAGAAATTAATTTATTTTCCATTTCTGCAGTTTGAATCTATTTAATAGCAATTTAAAAAGTCACTCTAACTTCATTTGGGGGGAATGTAACAAATGTAAATACAGTATTATCCTTTTGCATGATAAAAGATGACTGTCTTGACCAATAAATATTCATATGGCATTTATAAGGATATTTTTAGGAAGTAGTAACAAATTTGTACTGATTCACTTACATTCCAACCAGTTCCCCTTTTTGACTCAATTCAAGATATCCCTCCTGGATTAGGGGTACAGTATGTGACCTCCCAACTAAGCCTTTTGTCTGTCAAAACTTAATGATCCTAAGATCTTTTTAAATAATTTAAAACATTATGATAATAACATAGTCAGCATCATAATGTAAAGAGGGTATCACATCCCATAGGGCTATTAATGTTCAACATTCCTGCTTTTGTCTATATAATTGCTGGATCTTTTTCTGGGAGTCAAGAACAAAATCTAAAAAACTTCTCAGAGATCAAGAATAATCAAGTGACTATGAGTAAAAGAAAATTCTGATGATCACAAATTTAAAGGCTAAACTAAGGTATCCATTCCAATAAGAGATAAATTATCATAAATAAATCTATTTTTTTGGTACCAAAGTACCTTTAGTTCCCTCCATTAAAAAAAAAAAAAAAGTACGACCATCCTTTTCAGAGAAAGTATAAATACACATACACATACATATATATAAAGAAAGAATGTAATCTGTGAGTTTAATGTTTTCTCTTAGTTACTTGATTTTACCAATACTTCAGCTTTTTAAGTTCTAAGCCTTCTTTAATAAATTTTAGCTCCATTTTTCCAAACACCAAACTACAGCAATTTTAAAAAAAACACTACAGAGGAGATAAAATAAGGTTTAGCTAACTTTATCACCTAGGCAAAGTTTCATGAAATACTTTCAAATATAAGAATATTCAAAATTAACTACAAATAATTTAAATTTAATTGGTAAAGGATCTATACAATCTGAAAATGTTTTTCATCACTTAATGATCACATTATCACTGTCATATTCCCACATAAGATCTTTTTTACCAGTAATTCTATTTCAAAAGTTTGATATATTAGAAAATCAGAACACAATAAAAAATAGCAAAAACTGAGGCTAGATTTTAGCAACCTTTATAATGTGTAAATAAAGATAACAGTACTATACCTTTGGTAATGCTTGTGAAAAGAATGTCTGTTCCAGTGTCAGGTAGTTCATATGAGGTAAAAACATTTCTATAATAATCTTCAAGATTTCTATAAAGAAAAATAGTGATGTATTTTTTTAAAATATTAAAACATATCAGTCAACAAAGGCCATTGCCCTTTCCAAATGCAAGAATACCACCAATCTAAAAGTTTGTATGTTTTCAAAATGCCATTTTCTGTGTAGAAAAACTAATAGCAAAAATTATCTATAATAGCAAAAAAAAAAAAAAAAGAAAAGAAAGAAAAAAAAGAAAGTAAAAGTAAACAATCTAAATGCCCAGCAACCAATGATCAGTTAAATACATGTGGGTACATATAGGAACTGCCATCATTAAAATAATATTTTAAAACACGACAAAAAGATTGCAAGATACAGTAGTATAATCCCAATTTTAACACAGATAAAAATGTGCATACAAAGAATTGTAGGCTGACAGGATGAGAAATGAGATTCTCATCAAAATCTTAATCATTTCAATCAGTGGATGTTATATAATCTTTTGTTTTTCTGCATGTTTCGATTTGTCTAAAATGTACATGAATAACTTTTATAATCAAGATAAAAAATAATTTGTTAGGGCAGTGCCTGTGGCTCAAAGGAGTAGGGCACTGGCCCCATATGCCACAGGTGGTGGGTTCATACCCAGCCCTGGCCAAAAATATAATACTAATAATAATAATTTGTTATTAAAACCTAAAAGAAATTAAACTCCCAACAGGCAACACCGATTCAAAATTATAAACCAATATCCTACAACCAAGTGAAACGTCAATAGTACAGGCTAACTACTGTATGACTAAACTGAGCAGACTAATCTTAACTTTCTAAATCCCCTCCTGAGTAAATTGTATCAAGTAATAGCTGGTCTGAAGGTAGTGAATTATCTCACTTGATTGTTCACAGTCAGTTACAGATTGAACTCCTTGTCCTACTCTTTCCCCTCTTCTCACTACTGCACTTGACTAGTCTTAAAAAAAAAAAAGTATCAAGTAGTACCAATGAAGACCGATCAAGAAAAGAAGTCAACTTTCTCTAAATGACAAATTTGTTACCACATAGACAACAAAATTTTGTCAATTTAGGAAGTATTTTCTAACTGACAATAAACATATTAGAGGCTGATGGTTAAATGGACTGTAAATTATATGTTATATAGGTCTAATCACAATTTAACATTTAAAATTTACAATGTGCTTATACATAACATCAATAGAACCCTGTTGGTATCTATCTAAAATGGAATTTAAGACTTTAAGCACTGTAATTTGAAGAATTTGGTCATTTTAAGTAACTGAAGGTTACAGAAGCTATAACATAGAAAATGATTAAATTTGAAAAGAACAGAACATATCCATTAAACTATGTGGGACTCAGGCTGCAATGACATCAAAGTAAATCATGCAATTAAATCATTTTACTTACGAATATGCTCAATCCAACTGTCAGAATGTTGATACAAAGAGTAAGATAATTAAGGAAGACACTAGTATCATAATAGGATATTCATTACTGGGAAAAAATTTAAAAATGACTCATTTGGAAGTTAAGCAATAATCTGTAGAATTTGAAATTAAATTCAAATTACTAAGCTTGATTTTGCTTTTAAAAACTTAGTATTTATTATGTAAACAAACAGTATGTTGAAAATACAATGAGGAAATATTTTCAAAATTGCTCATGAACAAACTTGCTTTTTCAAACCATGTGCAGTCACGAAATATTTTTGACAGATAAGACAGAGTGCTGTAATGATCCATTCTGGTTTCTACTACAGGAAAGAAAACATCTCAGTACTTTGTATCTGTCTTAAGCTGCTCATCACCTATCTTATTTTCAAGTTACTTGCATACCTATCTTGCCAACTTTATCAGACTGAAATTATTCTGCACATAGCAGCTTACAAATGTGACAATAAATTATCCTATGTTCAATAAAAAAGTTAACAGTAATCACGTTATAAACCACTTAGATAACATCAGAGTAATTGTTAGGAAATTTTTATTATAAACACTGTAAAAATCATGAAACATGTCAATACTCATAATTCTATTACCCTAATATAAAAATTCATTCTTCTCCTGAAATCTGATTCTAAATATGCATTTTTTAGGGCAGAAATCAAAATGACTCATCTTGAAATTTAAGCAATGATCCATAAGAATTTGAAATTAAATTCAAATTACAAGTGCAGTCATTAATTCATTTGATCAGTACAGCTCAACAAATTCTAACCATACCAAAATTAATCAGAAGCTATGATTACCTAGACATGTAGGTAAGAACTGGAAATTATGTAAAACTCAAAACATTAAATAATTATGTTCAGGTGATAGGAGTGTGGATTTATTGCAAACTTTTCCTTCATTTTTTGTAAAGATAAATGACTATAAGCTAAAAAAATATTGTCTGGTGAGACTTGCACACATTTTTAAAATATGAAATACCTTTGGCTCTTCACTATGTGCCAGACATTGTTCTAGATGCTGAGGCTAATGCTGTGAAAACAAGGTCCTGCCTTTAAGTACTTTACAGTATAATGTGGCAAAGTGGAAAATAAAGCAAATAAGATAATTTCTGCTGAAGTACTTTTTAGAAAACCAAAAAGGACACTCTAAGGCCAGGTAAGGTGGCTCATACCTGTAATCCTAGCACTTCCAAAGGCTGAGGTGGGGGAACGCCTATGCTCAGGAGTTTCAGACCAGCCTGAGCAATAGCAGACAGAGCAAGACCGCATCTCTAAAAAAATAGCTGGGCCTTGTGGCACCTACAGTCCCAGCTACTTGGGAGGTTGAGGCAAGAGGTTCACTTGTGCCCGAGAGTCTATGGTTGCTGTGAGCTATGATGCCACTGCACTCTACCAAGCGCACAAAGCGAGACTCTGTCTCAGAAAAAAAAAAAAAAGACACTTTGATAAAAGTATAACAGACTGGATTTTGGGGTGCTACCTAAGATTGAGGGCTCTAAAAAAGGTCCTTCTAAGGCAGTGGTTCTCAACCCGTGGGTCGCATAGGAGCACTGAAGGTAAATTTGGCTTTTATTTTTAATTTGTTGAAAAGAAACTGAAGGTGGTTAAAAGGAAAATGACCTAATCTGTTTTGCCCCAATATTTTTTTAAGAAAGGATTACTAAACCACGAACAGAAGGAAGCTATTATATTACTAATCCAGGTGAAGTGTGATAGGGGTTTGGAATCAAGAGTGGCAGCTATGGGGATGGAGATAAGTGGATTGATTGAAGATAAAGTTTGTAGTCAGAAACAATAAAACTTACTGATCTGGTGTGAGAGATAGAATTCAAGGTTTTGGTTTGTGAAAGCATTTACTTAGATGAAGAACCAGACGAAGAACAAGTTTGGGTTCTTTTGAACATGTCAATTTTGAGGTGCAAAGCTGAGTGGGAATGTTGACGTTCAATTTAATGAAGCCTCCCCATACTCGAGAGGAAGAAGAGGAATCATGTTCTTTATCTTTGCTCCCCCAATGCCAGAAACACATTGTGTACGGGTACACATTGTGTATGGCAGTCAATATATTTGAGTAGGAAGATGGTTCTTTGTTTCCAAGTTTAAAGTCCTGAAGACAGTGGTTCTCTATACAAAAACTATAAAAGGGCTTTGGCACCTACTTGGCTTCTCCTAATGACTAGGTGAATTACTTCTTCATTCTGGTGATATTTAGTTATAATAGGCTTTAGTTGTGAAAAATTATTTTCTCTATGTCGGAACTCTTGTCAAGTGAGCATCACTCTTCTGAGTCTAATTTTGAAGGTGAGTTCAAGTGTATATACATACACACACTTTAACACGAAGGGCTGGGACTCCACGCACATTTACAACCACGAAGACACCAAACTAGTTAAGAATGGTCTGCACCTGGACAGCGGAGGCATTAAACATCCCAAATCCTGCAGATGAAGGCAACAGTAGGAAGCAACTCTCCCTACGAATAAAACAAAAAGGTCCGAAAAGGAAGGGGGGGGGGATGTTTTACTAAACATCTTTAAAAGATTTGACACCACAGAATTACATCCTCCAATTCTTAAAATGCTGAGAAAAGGTATTATTCATGTTCACAGGTGATAAAGGTCAGAGTATCTCGCTTTACTTCATTCACCTTTTAAGAGGCAGAGAAACAGCCGTATAGCTCAGGTTGAGACCTTGCCTCCCCACTTGTCCCCGCGCTATTTGCACTCAATTTCAAGTTCGAAAGAAAACGCCACATACCCTGCAAAACCTTAAGTCACAACACGACTTAGAACCCTTGCAGAAACAAAAGCCTCCGATCTGCCACGGTTCTCGCGCCTCCACTCCTTCGCTGTTCACCCCACTCGACAAAGACAAGAAAGTTCGAGCCGCAGCAACAAAACACGGCCCGACGGTGGGCGCGAGCAGGCGGAGGGGAAGGTTCGCGAGCCGCCCCTCACCCCTCTCTAGGAAGTGACAAACAAGGATATGAGGAGCCGGGGCAGGACGGACGGCAGCTCCCGACGACATAGCTCCTCTGGCCAGCTACTCAATTCTTCCAGGGGGACCGCGCTCGCTGGGACTGCGCGTTCCTGGGACATGTTTTCGCCTAAGGCAGCTTCGAACTCTTCCCGCCACAGCCCAGACCGGAAGCTCTCATAGTCCCGGCAGCCCTTGCGAGCTCGCCGCCGGCTCCAGAACCATAGAGAGGACGCGGCCTGGGTTGCTTGGTGGGCCCCCGTCGCTCACGGCCAAACAGGAAGCCGGACTTGTCTGGCCCTCGGCAAACTCGACTCACTGGTGCGCTCTCTTAGCGTGCAGGCGGAGGTGTGGGGCGCAGTTTCTCGGCCGGGTGCTCCCAAGGCTCACCTGCCAGCGAGGGTCTCCAGGTAGATGTTACATCGAGATGGGGAGAGGAGGGCTGGGACTCCCCAGGTTTGCTACCCAAGGGCTTTTGCGATTGCACTTCTGGGGTTAGATTTGGCCTGGGACCTGAAGCCGGAAATGGATTCAAGCCCTGCGGCGGGTTGGGATAGAAACAAGTCACTTTCTGACTTGCTTAACTGTGTCAGCCCCCTCTTTGTACATCTTGTGTAAGAGGAATAAAATTCCAGTCTTCCAAAATTGTTGTGCACATTGAAGTAGATGGTAGTGTCGAGCACAGAGGATATAGAAAAGATTCTCTGTAAAGTTACTTCTATTTTCTGCAGGCCTATCCAGAACGGTTAGTGCAGGGCGCTTATTTTGTGTTCATCCAGCCACCTATTTTAGTCTTTATTGCACGCCCCGGTTGCCAGTCTAGCGTACCTTAGGGGCTGCTGGCCTGGGCTAAATGTGTATAGTGAAGTCTTTTGTATGAATTTACACACCAGCCTATAAGTGCATTATTTTTAAAGAGATGCTCACTTCCCAAAATAAAATCTAGAACTTCTGTTATTTGAGACAGGAGGGAAGAGATTCTGGAAGTTTAGTGGGTGATTATATTTGGGTACAGTCGAGACAACTGAAGGCTACCAAGTAGCTAAGCTGTTCTGTGTGAAAATCTTGGACATTATGTTTGTTCTGGTGGAGGTGGTGGCTGCTGCCCCTGTTCTTTTGGTTTTTTTTGTTTTTTTTTTTTTGTTCTTTTGTTTTAATAATTTATTTTCTGCTCCAATCTTTGGACTGTCATGGTGTATGTCCAAGTCTATTATCTCCGTCTCTAACTATGGCTTTTTTTTTTTTTTCACGAACCCACAAACAGTGTTGCTTGTTGCGCAAAAAGCCAATTACTGAGACAACAAGATTGTCAAGGAAGAAATCATGTATTACAGTGGACCGGTGGACTGAGGGGTGGGAGGTATGGACTGCCTCAAATCCACCTTCTCACCAACAGGATGGGGAGGGCAGGTTTCTGGAAGTGAAATGAATAATGCATGAGGAAAGTGAGCATCATTACTTGTTTGAGGTGGTGTACAGGTTCCCAAAGCACAGTGAGAAATCATGCTAGTACATGCATCCCTTGATCAAAAAATGGCAGAGAGGTCTCTTCCAGGGTGGAGATTTTAGTACTATCACAATCTAGGAATTAATTCTTAGAGCCTTTTGAGCAGGCTCAGTGGGACCTTGGGCACAGTCTGTGATGGAGTATTGCTTGTGTTATCTTCTTTGTACAAAGGGGTTAGTTACAGCTGCAAGGAGGTTCTGCCTTTTCTGGGGAAAAAAACCAAAGGAGTGTATTGTTACAACAAAGCTACAAAGTTTTGGTCATCAGATCTTACCAGATCTGTCTATTCTCAGCTTAGTTTGAAACTGCAGTTGCTAAGCTACCGATGTTGAAATAAAACTATGCTACTGCCAGTTCAAGGCCACTTAGAGCAGCCAACTCTAGTCACAATGTGAACGCTGAAAACTCATTTGAAATATGAGGGAACTAAAAATACTATTAGAAAAAAGAACCTCCTTCTGGAGCTGGTTACACTCTTAGAAAAGACAGCTATATCGAGGGAGGGGTGTTGTTTGACACTACATTTTAGTGAAATGTGACATTTTTCCTCAATCATCATTTTGTTTCTTTTTTTTCTCCAGAACTAAATTGAAAAAAGAACTAAGACCTGTGAAAAATCAGTTGGAAATATCACTGTTTGTTACAGTGTATAAACAGCTAAAAAGAAAGTTCTCCCAAGACTAATGGAATTATTGATGCGGGTTTATGTGTATCCTCAAATTCTATCTAGAAGTTGAAGAGTATTTCTATACATTTAAGGATTGTGTGCATTTAATGAGAATGACCTTTCAGTTTAATTTCACTATAGAAGACCATCTGGAAAATGAATTAGCACCCCTCGGAGATGGAGCTTTGACCTTGGATTCTTCAAAAGAGCTGTCAGTCTTAGAAAGTCAAAAAAGAGAACACAGGGACAGAAAATGTTCTATAGAACAACTTGACTCGCCTCAGGACCACTTGTGGGAAAATAAGGCAGTGGAAAATGCAGCTCCTTCTCAAGACACAGATAGTCCACTCACTGCAGCTCGTGGTTCAGATAACTTGGAGCCACATAAAAAACAGCCCTGCTTGAGAGCTGCCAAAGAGCATGCTATGCCTAAAGATCTAAAGAAAGCGTTAGAAAATAAAGTGATAGAAACATTACCAGGTCTTCAGCATGCTAACTTATCAGTAGTGAAAACTGTCTTGTTGAAAGACAGCTTCCCTGGAGAAAACATAGTTTCAAAAAGCTTTTCTTCTCACACTGATCTGATTACTGGTGTTTATGAAGGAGGCTTAAAAATCTGGGAATGTACCTTTGACCTCTTGGCTTATTTCATAAAGGCCAAAGTAAAATTTGCTGGCAAAAAAGTGTTGGATCTTGGCTGTGGCTCAGGGTTGCTGGGTATCACTGCATTCAAGGGAGGGGCCAAAGAAATTCATTTTCAAGATTATAATAGTATGGTGATTGATGAAGTAACTTTACCTAATGTAATAGCTAACTCCAATTTGGAAGATGAAGAAAATGATGTAAACAAACCAGATGTGAAAAGATGCAGGAAATCAGAAGTAGTACAAGAACCATATAAATGTCAGCTCTTTTCTGGGGAGTGGTCTGAGTTTTGTAAGCTTGTACTAAGCCGCGAAAAACTCTTTGTGAAATACGATCTCATTCTTACCTCAGAAACCATTTACAATCCAGATCATTACGGTACGTTGCACCAAACATTCCTTAGACTGTTAGGTAAAAATGGACAGGTACTTTTGGCCAGCAAAGCACATTATTTTGGTGTAGGTGGAGGTGTTCATCTCTTTCAGAAGTTTGTGGAAGAAAGAGGTGTGTTTGAGACTCGAACACTCGAAATAATTGATGAAGGATTAAAGCGGTTCATAATTGAATTGACTTTTAAGTGCCCTAGCTAAGTGAAATAAACAGAATGACCAAAAATTTGTTTTGAATGCCTGGTTCTGATTTGCTGGGGGGGTTTGTGTGAAATTTTGACACTGCTAGTTTAGTTTTGTTTATCTAAACAATAGGCCAGCTAGGTTAGCAACCTTTGTACTTGTTAGATGAGAGTCTGAAAACACCTCAGCATTTGATGAGATCTCCTGGGAAATCATTCTGTAGGAAACTTCTGTTTTCTCCACCTTCATTCTGTTTGACCTCTCTGCCACCTTTGCTATTATGTAAGATTATTCCTAGGAAATCCTGCTGTTTTTTATCTGAAGTTTATTAATTTTTTCCTGGTCTTTGTTAGTCCTTTGTTCACACCAAGTGCCTGGTCAGATCACCATGCTATTAGTTGTAATGGCATATAACATGTATCACTAAATGGTACTGAACCTAAATATTTGGTTGGAGGCCATAGATAAGAAGTTTTTGTTTCATTTTGTTTTCATATTCTTTTTATCTCAGAAGGATCAGGCTACTGAGCTGTTGAATTCACACTGAGATAAGGAAGCAGCAACAGGGAGGCTGTGATATGGGGTAAAAGTGATAGGACTTATAACAGTTCATGTTAGCCCCCTGCCAGCCAAATAAGACACCCTAGAGTCTTGGTAGAAAAAGAAAAAGAATTGCAGATTCTGGGGAGTCCAGATACTATTTGTTAAATAGTAGGAAAGAAAAGAAGAAAAACTATTTTGTTGATTTTAATGCAAAAATTTTCATATCACATTTGAAATCCGTATCTACCTTGTTAACCGTGACAAATCCCAGTTAAGAACTTGGAGAAACAACTAAGCTCCAGATATTGCAATGCCCGGCGCCAATCTCCTCTCTTTCTCTACATGCCTACCTTTCCCATCCCCACCCTTCCCCATTCCTCATCCTTATCCAACAAAGATAAAAATTACCTTTTGGGGAAGCTTCAGTGCTGCAGATTATTTAGGATGAAGAAGAGTTCATATTATTAATCGGTTTCTAAAGTCTCGGTCAAATACGTGCTGTGTCCTGCCTCTAAGCTGCCCGTTTCTCAGATGTGCCTCTCCCCTGAGCTTCAGTCTCACTGTCCCACAGCTGGCTTTCTGCCTGTGGTTGGGAAACGGGGCTGGGAAAGGTCTCCACCCCGACCAAGAGCTGTGCCTCCCAGGGGGGAATGCAGTGGCCAATTTCACATGTGCTGTACAGTCTGCACAGTACACAGGTGTCAGCGGCTCAGCTAGAGAATGAACTTTTTGATGGCAGCGAACACAGCTTCACCACCAGGTTCATTGGTTCAGTACCGTCTGTGGTATTTTATTCAAGTGTTTAATAAATTGCCATTTGGAAAGCAGGAATAGCAAAGAAACAACCCTGTGAACTTGGCTCTTCACCTCCACTTCAGCCAGAATATTTGGATTCTCATCCTGTGTGTATGATGGCATTATGCTTGCTGATATCAAATCTTTTCTTTGGGTAAAAGCACACATTTAAAGTGGCCACTATAACTCAGGCGCAGGCCAGCAGAGAAGTTGCCCTGCTCTGTAAAAGATGCCTTTATCACAGCCCAGGGATGCAGCTTCTATTCAACCAGGGAGCTTGGGGAAGCTACAGTACATTTATCACCACTACATACTCTCTTACAATTCCAATTTCTGCCCTTTCAAGGAAGTGAAAGTGGACTCAACCCTCCAAAGTAGTTTCATCATCGATACGGTAAGTTGTTTAAGAGAAATGTTCATTCATGATAAGGATTGTTATTCTGGAAGAAACTATGTAAAAGTTAGGATGACAAAAAAACAGTGTGGCAACTTAAGTGTAAAGGAAGTTTACATTTTACCCCAAGAACAAGCTAAGTGCCAACCAATTTGCGATCTGCAAAAATATGATGAAGGGCTGCTGTAGCTATTCTTTTCCACGGTATTCAGGGATGAGGTGGAAAGAGTGAAGGTGAAAGATTATCATTTGTAGTTCAGGTGACCTTTGAACAACACAGAGTAGGGGTGTTGATCCCCCACATAGTCAACAAATTCACATGTATAACTTTTGATTCTCCCCAAGCTTAACTACTTATGCCTACAGTTGACTGGAAGCCTTACCACTAACCTAAACAGTAGATCAACCCATATTCTATATGTTACATGTATTATAGATCGTATTCTTAGAATCGAATAAGTGTATTAAGAAAATCACAAGGAAGAGAAAATACATTTACTATCGGGCAAGTAAGAAGTGAATCATAAAGGTCTTCATCCTCGTCATCTTTCCCTTGAGGAGACTGAGGAGGAGGAGGAAGAGGAAGGGTTGGTCTTGTTGTTTCAGGCAGGGCAGAGGGAGAAGGAAATCCACCCTAAGTGGGTCCATGCTTCTCAAGACTGTTGTTCAAGGTCAATAATAAAATCAGATGTACTCAGTCATGAAATGCTAAATGTCTTGGCTGCACAGCTGTTGGACTGTGTGGTGCCTTTAGGTAAAGGAAAGATGCCTTTTACTCCAGGCATATTGACCTCATCTACCTGGGAGGGAGCAGAGCACGGCAGGCGGGACAAGGGCTTTCAGCCCCATTCACTCACCCTCAGCTCTTGTTAATGGTACTGTGGCTTAGCCCTACAAACTTCCATAAACTCCCAACTGATAAGATACAGGAAAATGAGCAATAAACTGATCAACATCAAGAGAACTATGTAACATACACCAAGTACAGGAGGGGAGCTATATGGGATTTATTTTTCCGCTCACATTAATTTAGTGCTCACAGCAACCCCTCTGCTAGGGGCATCCAGCGTAGAAAAATAGAAGAAGGCTTTAGTTATCTTATTGTGTAGTAAGTTTTTGAAGAAAAAATTGTTCAATGATACTTTTTAAAGCATGGTAAGGCAGATTTTATTCAGGACTATCAAAGCAGTTGTAAGGACTGTGGCAATACTATTTTGCAATGGGGGGGGGAACAAATTGGGCTTAACTCCCAATACAGTTGGGCAAATGAGACTTGACAGCCAAGGAGTGAGTCAGTAAGTGAAAAATTACTAAGAAGAAACATCAGAAGCAGGGGAGAGTCTGGCTAGACCGAAGTAACAGGATTCTTGCTGAAGTCATGCCAGCATGATCAGACAATACCTGGAGTGCGGTGACTACAAACGGTGGGGTCCTCGTTAAGGTGACTTAGCACAAGGAAGTACACAGATGGGCCTAGGCGGACATTCAGAAGACTAACAGTTGGCCAAGCAAAGAACCTTTGACTAGCTCAGTGGTTCTCAACCTTCCTAACACCGCAGCCCTTTAATACAATTCCTGTGGGTCATGACCCATAGGTTGAGCACCGCTGGTCTAGCTGAATGCAAAGAAAGTGTTTGAACTGGAGGTTCAAGCTACAGAACCCAGTATCCCTGTGTGAGTCTCCCCCTGCACACTGAGCACTGCAGTGAAGGCATCATGATGGGCACTGAAGTCAGATGGCTGCTGAAACCTGTCTCTATCACTCTGTCCAAGGGGCTTAGAGGGTTCTTGGCTGTCCTGGCTGCACTGCGACAGCAGCAGTGTGATTCCGAAAGCTCCAAACGCGTATCCAGCTAGCCATACAGATACACAGCCTCAGTGTAGCCATAGCAATTCTCGCTGCCTATTCTCAAACCTCTCACAGGCCTTCACCAGGAAAGTTCTACTCCTGGTCCCAGTAGAATGGTCCTGGGTCATCAACCAACCTGGTTACAAAAATCTGAGGTTGAGAAATCTAGAAAAATCATTTCTCACAGAAGAAAGGAATGTGCCTCAGAATGTATAGACAACTGCTCCCTGGGTAACCCTGACAAATTTATTCAAAGAGATAAACAGAAAGAAAAAAATTATTCTTTCATGTCTGGCCAAAGCTTGTCCACATTCTCTAGATGTGTCTCAGATGTCCTAGGATGCAAAATCCTTCCAGATACCTGCTCTTCTAGACCAAGTGACTTCTAGTGGCTGCCGAATTTAAAAATTGGCTAATCAGCTTTCCTTAATTTTTGTGTGTTTAATGTGTGGCTCAAGACAACTCTTATTCTTCCAATGTGTGGCAGAGAAAAAAAGGTTGGACACGCCCAGACTAAAGCCCAGAAATTCAACACACACCCAGTCTGTTCAGTGGCACAGCACATTCTCATTAACCCATCTCCCAGCCAGCTATTTTATGACCATAACCTTTTCCACCTTCTTTGTGTTTTAAAAATCTTTGGGGGGAGACGCATTTTCAGAAATTTTATTTTATTCCCCAAGCTTTCCACAAATTAAATGCTCTTTCCTGTTTGCTTTGCCATCTTCGAGCTAATCTAGGATTTGCATAATGAGAAGCACAAAGATTCTGTCTTCTGTGGAAAATACCTCAGAGAAATAGTTTCTAGGAAGGGTGGCATAAAGGTTTTTAATGCTCTTCATTTTAGTTCCTTTTCCAGGAAATGCGTTCAAGCCTGGATTTTTAAACACTAAAACAATCACTCTCTTAACTATGATGGATTTTCATTTTCCCATAGTGGTTTTAAAAAAAAACTTACTATGTAAACTTCTCCCCAAACACTTTAGAAATTCTTTTCTAGCTTGTCTCCTAACATAGTTCAACATAAAGAGAAATAACCCTGGTTAGACTCAAAATCATTAGAGATTCTTGCATCCCTGGTAATCTTAATTAGTCTGCTATCATCTAGAATTATCATATAAATATTTTACCCAATGGCTTAAAAATAAATGAGAAGGCCAAATGTGAAAACCTGAATGTAAATTATCTTACCAATAGGTGGTCGTCAGAGACATCCTGAACGGGGACATCACTGAAAGGTGGCACCTTCCAGGTGACACTTCCTAGGTGACAGTCTTTGGGGCTTTATTTTCTCCAATACTTGCAAATCAAATAGGATTCTGCCCTACTCTAATGCCCAAACACAGTCCCCTTCCATCAAGAATTTGCTGAGTAGGCGGCGCCCATAGCCCAGTGGGTAGGGCACCAGCCACATACACCCAGGCTGGTGGGTTTGAACTTGGCCCAGGCCAGCTAAACAACAAGGACAACTGCAACAACAACAAAAAAAAACATCTGGACGTTGTGGCAGGCACCTGTAGTCCCAGCTACTTGGGAGGCTGAGGCAAAAGAATTGCTAAAGCCCAAGAGTTGGAGATTGCTATGAGCTGTGATGTTATAGTACTCTAACCCCAGTGGAAGCTTGAGACTCTTGTCTCAAAAAAAAAAAATAGAATTCACTGAGTACATACTGTTTATGGAGAAGACAATTTCCATTCACAATAATTTATCTATTAAAGATTCCTTGTAAGAAAAGTTTACTCCTGGTGTTGCAGAATTCTTCTAGTTCTTCGCCATTTCTCCTAAATCTTTTATAAAGGTAGGGTTATGAATAGAAAAGTCCTCAAGCATATTTGTGTTCTGTGTGCCCCTTTACTGTGATTTATGGGTTTCCTCTGTTAATCAAGGAACTTTGTCCAATTTTATTTATGAAAGGTCAGAGATCAACTAACGGGAAACAACAACAATAGATAACTGACAGCTTTGGATTCAAGCCTCCTCAGAAGAAGAGATGTATTTAAGCAAGCAAGCACACAAACAAACAAGAAGGGAGAGAAGACAAAAGAAAGAGGTGAAGAATGATAGAAAGGCAGACACGGAATTATATTAATTAAAATTAAAATTGAGAGCAGAAAGAGTGCTGGGAAAAGCAAGATGGTAGAGTCTAAGGAAGAAGACCAGGCAGTTGGGGAGTCAGGAGGTGGCCTGGAATCCACACAATAGTTGAACTTTTAAACTAGTGACTGGGGATGGGATTGCTAGTGACTCGTGGTGGGGGGAAACAATCAAGGGACAGGGTTGATGAGAGCCCGAGAGAAGTGCTTGATGACAGCCCAAGTGACCTTGTTGTACCCCTGCCATTTGGCGGTTGGAGTTTTGGGTTGTGGGACAACTCTGCTGAGCTTTATACCTACAACCGCCTACAGCCCAGTTTGCCCAAGTCCCACGCTGTGTGTGTTGTCCCAGTGCCCCAACTCATTTAATTCCCTAGCACTCTCAAAAGTGTATCCATGATGGTCAGCTTATCCACCAGTCCTGCACCACTATCGTTAATCTTATAATTCTGTAGAGTGTGATATAATTTCTTTAAAAATCACTCAATACATAAATATTAACTTCCAACAGTGTATCAGGCACTGAACATGAAGATGGATTATATAAAGTTAACATGCTGTGCTTTATGGGGGCTTCCAGTCTAGGGTGGAAGTAGTAACACAGCCAGAGAACTTCTCATGAGGATGTTCCACATACCGTGCAGGTTTCTGATAGCGCCGTCCTTTTGAGGTACAGGGTGAGGCCATATCCCCTAACAGTGGGGTTGACAAAGGGAGAAAGCGGAAGGGGATGAGGATGGGTGGATCAACTGAGGATTGGGTAGATTGATCCAGGATCAATCATCTGATGGTCAATCAGCAGATTTTTCTGACAGAACTAGAACTTGGAAAGTTGAGCAAAGCACTAGGAAATCTTCCTTCTCTTTTTTTGACTCTGGACTTTAAGAATTGAGATAGTTCTTGATGGGGAAGGGACACACGGCTTCTGCCAAATGTAGGCAGGCTATGGGGGATCACAGGCTGAAGATAAATCTCATAAGAAGAATTTTAGGAAGATACTCATCTCCTCTTTCCCCACCCCATTGGAAACCTCAAAGGCCAGGGACTTTATTTTACTAGGAAAAATAGTTTCCTTATATATACACATTCAAGCAAACAACTAAATTGAAAAAAAGGGAATAGTAATAACGACGGCCAATGTTGGGACAATCAGTGGTAAGAGGAGAGAAAATCCTTTGGGCCATGAAGGAAGACTTCTCAGAAGAGATAGCACTTAACCTCAGACTCAAATGCAAGTGGAATTTCATCAGACTGATAGGGGAGTAGGGCTGGAAGGGTGGGGAGCTGAGTGCTTAACAGGCAGAAGGACTGGTCTGTAAAAAGCACCGAGTTCAGAGAACATGTTAATTCATTGAATATTTATGGAGCCCCTACTACCTGCCAGTCACATTTCTAGGTGGTGAGCAAAGGAGGAGGTTGTGCTGTCCCAATGGGCCCCAGGTGATGCCAGCACTCTTGGATTCTGGATAGCAATGTGAGTAGCAAAGCTCCAAATCCTTGCACGCCATGACTTCAGTCACATATGCAGCTGGCTTGGTGACCGAGGAAATGCTTTTCAATTCACCACTTTTTCCTGTTAAAATTTGCTGTCAATTAAATTTCTTCCAAACTTCTTTTTTGCCAAACATACATGTTTCATGAGCACTTTTAAAAATGGGCATTCTTTTAAAAAGTCTAACACCGTTCAGTACTTCAGTTTTAAATTTGATCAAGAAAGCATTTTTCTAACAAGCAAATTCAGTCTTTTAAAACCTACCTACACCCATGGTTAGAGGAAAATGCTGCCCCTCCTATGTGTTAAGTGGATGACAAACCTCTGAGCATGAATTTTGGAATTTCATTTATCGCACATAGTAATTGTGACGTGTGTTCGTTTCTTGTAAGGAAGTGACTACGATGTATTTGAGGTGCAATTGAGGCTGAGGCTGCATTCTTATTTTAGTCTAGCGGATTGAAGGGCTGGTAAATTTACAGTGCTCAAAGGAAGTAATGGGAACCTAATAGGCCTGAATACTTCTCATGAGACTCTTTACCCTAGAAAAGAATATACCTCTAGGAGAACACTTCTAAGAGTATTCTAGGAGAATACTTCTCATGAGACTCTTTTCCCCTAGAAACAACTTTCTGTTATTTCTTAATCACTAAGAATATCTCAGAACCAGGAATACAGAGCAAAAATGGACATCCGAGATAAGGACGGGTGGTGTGGTATGGTGAGAGGCCACTGGAATTGAAGGAAAACAGCCCCACATCCTAGACCGGGCTCTTGCCCTTAGTAACTAACTGTGTGCCTGCCTTCAGCAAGTGGCAATGACCTTTAATAGTTTTCTCTGCAATAAAATGTTAGATATCTTTTATTCTGTTCATCCTACCGAGTGATGAGTTTCAAGTGTAATATTATATGTTAAGTTTCATAGAATTCTGGGACATCATTCTTATTTAAAACCATCAAACATTCTCATTCTTCATGCGTGTTTCCTTTTCGTTTCCATATTTGACTAAACCCAACTTTTCCAATACCAGCACTGCTGATATTTAGTTAATTGCTTCCTTTGGTTTATCTCTCGCTAACCAAGGATTGTTCCAATTTACTCTTCCTAATACTAATGCAATCAACCCATGCTACTAGATAATATGATAGTATTTATAATACACACGTCATCCCTGATTAAAGTCTTTAACAGTTTCTCATTTTTAAAGACTGTAGCCTCCAAAGTGGGTATACAAGATATCTCATTGTAATGGAAGAAATGACCAGATTATATATTTGTATTAGTTTAAAATACTTTTTAAATTTTGGATTAATATTAGGGTACCAACAATTAGGCTACAATGTTTGCATTAGTTAGGGAAGGTCCCTGTTTTAGTTGTGCCCGTGACCCAGAAGGTATGCCATGCGCTTTTACATTGTGCCCTTTAGAGCAGGGGTCCTCAAACTTTTTAAACAGGGGGCCAGTTCACTGTCCCTCAAACTGTTGGAGGGCCGGACTGCGGGCCCTGGGATGAGTTGGCTGCTGAGCAGGACAGGGAGCAGCGGGAAAAACACCCGGCAGGCCGGATAAATGTCCTAGGCGGGCTGTAGTTTGAGGACGCCTGCTTTAGAGCATACCAATCACCTTCCCTCCTCCTCTTCTTGAATTAAATTGAATTTTTCTCTTGTGTGGACATGTATTAGTTAAACTACTGCCTTCATATTAGTATTGAATACATTGGATACTTGCTTTTCTATTCTTGTGATACTTTACTAAAGAGAATATCAGTTTTAAAATTTTAAACATAAGGAAAAATAACTCTTGATTTATTTCTCATGGCATAAAATACACTACGAGGTTAATACAATCTCCTAACATTCCACCACAATAAATGTTCCCGTCTTTATTTACTTTACTTCAGAACCATAGGGGCCGCATTTATAGAGAAGAGAGTTCAAGAAGTCTTCAAAAAAAGGGGGGGAAGTTCAAGAAGTCTTCAAAAAAAGGAGGGGGTAAAAGTGGGGTCATCATGGAAGACTTTCTAAGGAAAATACTGAGAAGGACTTGCACTGATATCACTGATTATTCCACAAGCTGCCTGCCCCTAATAGCTTCTGGAAAAAGGTCCAAGTGCCTGAGAAAAGGGTCAGCGTTTGACAATACTTATTCTTTACTCCCCAGTTTTTAATGGCTTTCTCTTATCTCAAAGATAAAGTTCAAATCACTTAGTCTGCATTGAGGACACTCTTTAATTTAGGCAAAATTACCATTCTCATCCCGTCTCAGAGCACCGTGACAGCTAGTCATCCTATAACAACCTCCGTCTCTCATTAGCAGAGGTTACCCACCTCATTAAGAAGACTTGGGCTTCTTCTTTCTCACTATTTTTAACATTTCGGCTCCTCTTTTGAGGCCAACTTTGAGCCCTACATCTGTGAAACTCTTTTCTCTGAACTTCTCTAGGACGTGTCTATATTCTGCCACGTAAACAAAACAGTTTTACAGTCAGGATGACTGTACAATTGATCATCCAAAACAGAGCTACTTTTGTGAGTAAAATGAAGCAATTTTACTGATTTTATCAGGGACAGCAGGTGTAAACCAGAACTGTGCTGGGCAAACCATGATAGGGGGTCCCTGATTATATTGCTTTTTAACCCTTCTGGGGAAATTTTCAAAGTCTTCCAAGTCAGAACCCTGTACCTTAAATTCTCCTATTATCTATAATAGGAGTTGATAAATACTGAGAGAGGGTTCAACTGATAATGTGTCAATGTTCAGAACCACCCGATTAGGTATTATTTCTGTCATCATTGACCTTTACATGTAAAAAATCAAGTTTGAAAAAAAATACATAGTCCTCTCATACAAGAAAGAGCAAAACATTGAACCATGGCCCAGAAAAAGTCTTCAAACTGCCATCCTACATCTAAATTTTGTTCCAAAATTAGTGGAAAACTAAGAGATGTGAAAAGCCAGTAAGGGGAAATTTGAGTCATTTTTTGTTTGTTTCAAGTTTTATGTGGGGTTTTCTTGACCCGGTTGCATTTCCACAGGAATGTGGGCAGCCACAGTGGTTACAATGAATTTTCATGTCAGGCCAACAGAAACAAATACATGACACTGTGGTTCTAAATGTTGTTCCCCTCTGGGGCTTGGGCCCCTGGATTAGTCAGTTTTGTTTAGAGTGTTCCATCTGAGCACATTTCCACTCCATTTCTCGGGAGATATTTCCAAGTCCTAAACAAAGCAAGTCTGGACTTTTCTCCATGATGGTGAAATTGTTGATTTATGCTGAATCACGGTGCAACGTCTTACTGAGCCCCAGTGCCCCACTTCTGCACACTGACAGTGCTTTCTCCAGGGGCACCACTGGTCCTGGTATCTCTTAGCCAAGCACCACCATTTCCCACAGGGCACAGCTCTCAGATGCCAAAGTTGATGTCTGCTGTGAAGAGCAGACAGAAACTTCTCCTGCCTCCTTTGGATTATATTCTTTTAGAGCAAATGATCTTTCATGTGGTTTTAATTTTTTTTCTTCCCTCTAACAAAGCACCCAACTTCACCCGCTCTGGACTCTGATAGGAGTTTGTTGCAGATCCAGGCCAGATACAAAACTGGGAGGAAGATACCATACTCCAGTTGGAAACATCCCTCCCTTCTATCACCTAAGAATTTATTACAGAGTCAAGCTCTTTCTTGAGGATATATCAGTTCCGCACCAGGTAGAATTACCAGATAAAGTACAAATATTTCATCAGACATACTAAAAAAATGCCCTGTGTTTGTTTTTTTATCTGAAATGCAGATTTAACTATGTATACCTGCTAATTCTAATAAGCTTACTCCTAGGCAGCTTCTCTGTTCCTCGCAAAAATTGCCTTTTGGTGGATCTATCTGAGATTTAAGCCAAAAGTCCAACTATATTTAGTTACAGCAATGCAAGTATTTGTACAATTTCCTTGACAGTAGATCAACTAATATAAAGGGGGCTGCCTGGAAGTATGAAGATGAAATAAAGCAGTCATGTCTTTCACTCACTTTTCTGTTCAAAGACATGAACAGAAACTTTTAAAATAAGAAAGTCTAATGGCCAATGAACACATGAAAAAATGTTCAACATCTCTAATCATCAGAGAAATGCAAATTAAACTACAATGCAATATCACCTAACTCCAGTGAGAATGGCTCTTATCAAAAATCCCAAAACTTTTTATTGATGGGACTGACTGCAAAGTAGTACAAACTCTAAGGAAAGTAGTATGAAGATATTTCAAAGAACTAACAATAGACCTACCATTTGATTCAGCAATCTCACTTTTAGGTATTTACCCAAAGGAAAAGAAGAGGGCCAGGTGCAGTGGCTGATGCCCGTAATCCTAGAAATCTGAGAGGCTGAGGCAGGTGGATTGGCTGAGCTCAGGAATTCCAGACCAGCCTGAGCAAGAGCAAGACCTCGTCTGTAAAAACTAGCCAGTCATTGTGGTGGGTGCCTATGGTCCCAGCTACTGGTGAGGCTTGAGCTCAAGAGTTTGAGGTTGTTGATGCCATGGCACTCTACCCAGCGTGACAAAGTATTTTTCTCAAAAACGTTTTTCTCAAAAAAAAAAAAAAAGAAAAAAACAAAAACAAAAGATGCGGAAGCAACTCAAGTGCCCATCGATGCATGAGTGCATTAATAAAATGTGGTATACAGGTGTATATACCATGGAATACTACTTAGCCATAAAAGAACATTTCGATCTAGTATCTTTTGTAACAACCTGGATGGAATTGGAGACCGTTCTTCTAAGTGAAGTATCACAAGAATGGAAAAACAAATACCACATATACTCGACACCAAGTTCGAACTAGTCGATCAAAACTTATGTGCGCATACGAAAGTAAAACTCAACTGGAATCAACTAGGTAAGAGGAATTTGGTAAATTCACACCCAATGGGTACAATGCACACATTCTGGGTTAAGGGCACACTTATAACTTTGACCTGAAATGTGCAAAAGTAAATTATGTAACCAAAATGTGTGTACCCCTCTAATGTTCTGAAAATTAAAAAAAATAAAGAAATAAGACAGTTAGATAGGAAATAAAAATATACCCCAGGTCGGGAAGGAAATCACTTTTATCCTAATAAAGGGCTTGACCACTAGTGTCTCAAGTGACCGTTTCCTGTCATCATTCACTAAGTAGCAAAATATAGTATACTCCTGCACCCCTAAAGGAGTCTGAGACTGGGGTGAGAAAGATGTTAATGACGAAGCCAGGACAGTGTCCTATAAACAGACAGAGGAAAGGAAGGACAGACTGACAGTATCAAATGCTGTAGGCTGGCCAAGAAAGATGATTGCCATTGTTTTGGCAGCGTGGAGGTCAATATTGAGCTGAGCAGTTTGGGTGGAGCGACTGGAGGGAAAGCCTGAATGGATTATGTTCAAAAGAAACTGGAAGGAGCAGGCCTGGGACAGAAATCACATGTAACTAGTCCGAGGAGCTTTTCTGTAAAAAGGAGTGGAGAAGTGAGATGACAGCTAGAAGTGGATTCTTTAAACTGGTGGGAGAAGAATAAAGCATAGTCTTTTTGTAGGATTATGGTCTGATCTTGCAGAAAGGATGGTCTCGGTAGAAGAAAATTAAAGAGAGAAGAGAACTGCTAGAGCAATGGCCTTGAATTTGCAAGAACTGATGATAGAACCTAACTGTAAGAGTCGTCCTTGGATAGAAGAAGCACAGACAGATAGTAATGAGCAGAATTGCAAGGATATGGGACAAACACTTCCTAGACAAGGCAGTGGGAGTTTGTGATGAGAAGTGGAACATCTATAACATTAGATATGCTAATTCAGTAACATATCTCATTTCTCCATTTGTTTTTAAATTTCAGATTAATTTGAGGGTACCCATGCTTAGCTTACATTGTTTTCATTTCCAAGGTGAAGTTCAAATTGTAGTTGAGCCCTTCACCCAGCGGGCATGCTGAACACCCTCACCTTGTGTACATTAGGTGAGATCCTGCCAATTGCCTTCCCTCCTCCCCCTTCCCGTCTTGTTTCTTTCCTCTCCCCCTTCTTTTTCCTTAAGGTCTTTACTAATGTTTTTCAGTTTCTTTTCTTTTCTTTTCTTTCAGTGTAAAGCACAAATGCGGTCCCCCACTACCACAAATTATGCAGTCGAGTTTCCCACAATTGGGGAAATCGCAGGGGTCAGCACATCTGGAGTGTAATGGATATGTCTTGCACTGGGAAAACCACCTTCGTGATCGTGGTATCTCCCCTGCCAGGTAAGTACGTTGTTTTTCAGTTTCTTCACATGTCCTACAAATTTCTTAAGTTTATTCCTATGTATCTTCTACTGTATTTTTTTTAATTATTAAAGTGAATAGGATTTTCACCTTTGTTTTTTTAATTAATTTTTTTTTTTTTTTTTTTTAGAGACAGAGTCTCACTTTATCACCTTGGGTAGAGTCCTGTGGCATCACAGCTCACAGCAACCTCCTGCTCTTGCCTCGCCTTCCCAGGTAGTTGGGACTACAGGTGTCCACCTCAATGCCTGGCTATTTTTTGTTGCAGTTTGACTGGGGCCGGGTTTGAACCCACCCCTTTGGTATATGGGGCCAGCGCCCTACCCACTGAGCCACAGACACTGCCCTTCCCTTTGTTTTTAAGCTAGTAGTTTCTGGTAAATTGAGAAGCTATTTATCTTGGACATTTTCTTTGTTGTTAAGCTTGCCTTTCCTTGACTTTGTAGTACCTCTGAGCTCACCTAGGGAAGCAGCACAAACTTTTTCTACTTTGAGCTAAGATACAACCATGTCTGTATCTGCATGACCTGGAACTAGTTAGCTACCTGGTTCTGAACTTCAATTTTTTTTTTTTTTTCAGTTTTTGGCTGGGGCTGGGTTTGAACCCATCACCTCCAGTATATGGAGCCAGCACCCTACTCCTTTGAGCCACAGGTGCCACCTGAACTTCAATTTCTTTACCTGTGAAAAAGGGATCATAAAACTAACTTCCTGGGTTTATTAGAAGAATTAAATGGAATAATATGTGCTAAACAATTACTAAGTCCCAGTCTCTAACATTATGCACATAATAAATGCTCAATAAGTGACTATCGAATAAATATTGTCAACAGAGAGCCATAATCTCCTTGCATTTTTTCAAGAAAAGAAGATAATATAATACAGTATTAGATAAAGAGTTACAGAACAACTTTTGGTGTGAAATCTGGTGTCACGAATGAACAAACTCAGAAGAGCAAGGAGGCCTACATGATGGAGGTGGCTGCACAGATGGACTAATTCCAGGGAACCCAGAACCACCATACCTACTGCCCAGCCCTTGACTCACAGCATCTGAAATGAAGTCGAGAGCCTGCTGTTGGGCCAGACAATGTTCTACCCTTGGGTTCCATTAGGAGATACAATTCCATTCAGACACTAATACTTCCATATGAACTAGTTTTAAAATAACCTTTTCTCTGTAGAGATAAGATCCAAGGACATGAAACCCCTGGTGTCTATGGGGGAAGAAGACACCAAAAAAAAAAGGAACAGGGAGGTTCTAAAGATGAATTCAACTTACGCGACATTTTCCCTGGTAGTCGCTCTGGGAAAGTGAACCCATTTGCAAATGATGAACTCTCATTTTCAGTTCAGGGTATTTCCTATTAGTCAGTTATCATCACGGCTTATAAATACATCCATTGTACATTTTCTGAGCATACTGCAATTCTCTGGAGGCTGGTTGGTCCTTGACAAGTTTATGAATTTGGCCATTTTAGGAACAAAAGGTCAAGAGCCATGAGACTGGAAGGAAAGCGCTAACACCAGGTGTTTTACTGTTAGTCACTGGAGACTTACAGTCTGATTACTATGGAAAGCGTGCTCTTAAACCAAATCTTGTTTGAGAATTGTCTCTTCATTGTCTAGACCAGCCTAGGTGATTTTCTTGTTATTGATAGAGTTTTGGAAACAGTTAATCCTGGGCACCCCAGTAGACCCTGAAGTAAAAAGGGGCTTCAAATTTTATGTCCAGAACAGGAAGCAACTTTGCAAGATTACTATTATTTTGTAGAGACTGAGTCTCACTTTATCACCCTGGGTAGAGTGCCATGGCATCACACAGCTAGCTCACAGCAACCTCCAGCTCTTGGGCTTAGGTGATTCTCTTGCCTCAGCCTCCTGAGTAGCTGAGACTAACTACAGGTGCCCACCACAACACTTGGCTATTTTTTTGTTGCAGTTTGGCTGGGGCTGGGTTTAAACCCGCCACCCTCAATATATGGGGCTGGCACCCTACCCACTGAGACACAGGCACTGCCCGAACTTTGCAAGATTATTAACCACAGCCACTGTAACACCAAAAATGTTCTAGATTAGAAACACGACAATATGGAGGATCACTTTCTAAAATTCTAAGCAACCAACTGCACTCAATTTTCCAGGGACTCTTCTGGTATCTTACTTTTTTTTTTTTCATGTCTCACCAACATTAAAGTAGAATAAAAATCTAAAGCTTCTTACCTCCCATACTGTTTCATTTCTGCTACCAGTACCCTCAGCCAATTACAAATCATCCTTCATCCACTCATCCAGCCATTCAGCCAGTAAGAATTGAGGACATACTTAAGATCATAGTTTTATGCTAGGTGATGTAGAAGTACAAAGGAACAATAATTACCATCTCTGAATTCAAACTGCTTTCGTGGCCCATAAAAAGACAAGACATGCCAAGACCCAAGTCTCGTTTCCTTTCATAGAAAAATGTGTCTAAGGAATCTCCTCTACTTACAGGTTACATTTCCTCATTTTTCATTATCTTGTCTACTTAACTTGGCTTTTGTCTCACCACTCTACTCAAAGTGATCATCTAAAACCCCCCTATTTCCAAATCTAATGGGCACTTTTCTGTCCTTTTATTATTTACCCTCCTATTTTCTTACCTTCTGTGATGCTACATCTTCCTGGCTTTCCTCCCCTCCTCACTGGCAGGTCAGTCTCAGTCACCTTCACCAGTTCCTTATCCTCTAATAACCATCTACATGCATTCTAGAGTCCCAGGCCTTCTTTACCTCTTTAGGTTCACCTACTCTGAATATCTCATCAACTCCTGTGGCTCTAAATACCAAGCATATGCCAGTGATCAAATTAATTTCTCTATGAGCTTGACTCAATTGAAATCTCCACCTGGGTATATATCTAATAGGCCTCTCACAATTAATTTGGTAAAACGAAGCCTGTGATTCTTATTCTCCCACCCAACCTCCTTTATCTCAATTCATAGCACCCATTCATTCAGTGGCTGAGGCACAAACCTAGGCACCATTATTAATTTCTTTCCTTTGTAAAATTCTCATACACATCTGTGATCCATAAACCAATGCAAATAGCTTTACTTCCAAACTAGATCTTAAATACGGGCCACTTTTCTTTATTCCCACTGCTACAATCCTCATCCAAGCTACCATTTTCTCTTGTCTAGGCTACAAAAATAGCCTCTGATTTATTTTACTCCTGGCTCATCATAGTTAATTCTCCAGAAATATCTTTTGGAAATGAAATTCCTCCAACCCTAGCTTAAAAGCTCCAGGGGTATTCAAATGTTCTTAGAATAAAATATACTTTCCTCATCTTGAATAAGGGACTATACTATCTGGCTCTGCTTACAATTCCAGGCTCAGCACTTCCCCCCTCCTTGCTCACTACACTGCAGGAATACTGGACTTTTTGTTCCTTGAAAAGGCCAAGCTTGCTCTCACCCAGAGGCATTTGCACCTTGTAATTCAGTCCAAAAGTTCTCTCCCTACATCTTCGCACAATTTAGCTTCTTAATATCCTTCATGTCTCACCTCAACTCTGGTCAACTCATCAGAGAGACCTTTTCTAACCATGCCAGGTTAAGTAGCCTTCTTTCCCTCCCCTAGTCCCTGTCCATTATCTTGTTCCATCTTCTTCACAGCAGGTACTATTTTCCAAAATCATCTTTTTCGATGACTTGTTTACTTAAGCATTATCTCCTTTCCTCTCTCTGGAACGTCAGTTTTGTGAGATGTGGGTTTTATTTATCCTATTCACTATTTAGAATGGTGTGCAGCACATAAAGGCTCATGATAATTTGTTGAATGAATGAATGAAACACCCTTTAGTGGCTCCACATTACTTTCAGGATAAGTCCAAGGTACTTTATAGTGTTTGCAAGCTGGTCTCCGTTTCTCTAGTCTTTTCTTTCCCTACCAGATCCCCCCCTGAACTCTACTTGACTTTGAAGATGTACTGTCATTATTTACCACTTCAGGTGCATATACTGTTCTCCTTGAGAGGAGCTTTCCTCTCTGTATCTATCTCTGCCTGGCTAATTTCTCCTTACATTTTAAGTCTTAGCTTGGACTTTACTTTCTCTGTGGACTCTATAGTGGTTGATAATCTTGTCAAACTGCTTCCTATCAGCTCCAAAAGCTTGGAGTACTCATTTCTAAAGTTCAGAGGTCTCCGTGTCTTCTTGGAATAGGATGTTTCCATAAATATCAATACCAAGAAGAATGTTGGTGGTTTTGACTGAGACAATGGTGTGACAATTATTAATAAAAGCTTACTTTAAACTATCACCATAGCAATCAGAAAATAGTTATAGTGACTAATATAGTAATAAAAATTAAAAAGATTGGGTTAAACAAGGTGTTTCCTATGCAAACTGCTGGCTTTTGGTTCCACATCCTTCTGCCCTTGGACCTCTGGCTCTTCACTGCATGTTTCCTAAAAAATTATTATGTTCAGGAATTGGTCTCTAATCACCAAATTGCATGAACATGTTTCTAAGTCAAAGTTATATATCTGATTAACTTAAACTGGGCGATATTCTTGAACTTGAGAATGGGAGTCTATTGCCTGTAAAAGGCATTCCTTTTCTTTCAGGGCAAACAACATTATCATCTTTACAAGTTCATGTAGATCTTCCAAACATCTCTCCTGAACATCTAGACTGGATTAAGTTCCTCTTGCTCTGTGCACTAGTATGTCTGTCACAAAATATACTACATTAGAAGTATTTTTCTACTTGTAGATTAGCAAATAAAATCTCAAACATGATTATAATCTAAAATAATCTTTTTCTAACTCGACCTTTAATAAGTTTTTGCTGAATGAACAAGTCATTGCAGAGAATTAAAAGTAAGTCAACATAAAATGTCACAAGATCGTGGGTAAGTAAATGTGAATTACGGAGTCAGAAGAATGTCCTGAAGTTCACAGCAGGTCAAAATCACTGTGGGCAGGAGGAGTTAGGGGAGGCTTTAGAGGAAGAACAAAAGCATGGCCTTCAAAATCTGATACAGGAAGGTAACCAAGATGGAGAGGACACTTCTAGAAGTAGTCAGTGGCAGAGAAGACTGAGGCCAAGGAAGCCAGTGACTGGACAAGTACTGCAGTAGAATTAGTGCCACGAAATCAAGTTGAATGTGATTAGGGAGAGCTTGGATGCCCAGGGTAAGGAGTGAGAGCCTTTTGCCTACATACTGGGGGACAGATTAAAAAGTTTCAATTGCAAACTGCATGCAGTGATATGTGTCTATAATCCTAGCTACTTGGGAGGCTGAGGTGGGAGGATGACTTGAGCCTAATAGTTTAACACTAGCCTGAGAAACATAGCATGATCCTATTTCAGAAAAAAAAACAAAAAAGCTGTTTATTTTTTTTTAGAGAAAGTGTCACTCTGTTGTCCAGGCTATAGTGCTGTGTGGTGTGATAAGTCTAACTCACAGAAACTTCAAACTCTTGATTCAAGCAATCGTCCCATCTCAGTCTTCCCAGTAGCTGAGATTACAGGCACCCACCATAATACCTGGCTATTTTTTTCTATTTTTAGTCGAGTTGGGGGTCTCACTCTTGCCCACGCTGGTCTTGAATACCTGGGCTCAAAGGATCCTCCTGCCTCAGCCTCCCAGAGAGCTAGGATTATAGGCACGAGCCACTGGACCTGGCCCACAAATTTTAATTGTCCAAATAATATGCTGAAAATTCTATTTAAGGAAAATCTGAAACAGATGTATTGGAAGGAGGAGAGAAGGTTTAGATTAAGTAAGGGACTTGGAAAGGAATATTGGGATGGGAAGGATAGCAGCTAATCCTAGAAAGGCAAAGCCTTAGGGAGAGATAGTCATTTATTTAAAAGTGGAAGCATACCTGACTTCCTGGCGGTCTTTGTGGACTCCTCTCCCTATATCCATCATACACCTGGAGTCACAAATGTCCTTTATCATTCACAAATTCAAACTCTAAAATCCTTAGGATTAGGGCCTTCCTCCCTCCCCATAGCTCTATTGAAGTATAATAGATGTATGATAAATCAAATAATTTTTGAAGTATATAATTTGATGCCTTGACATATGTAGATATCCATGAAAGGAAATAACTGAGGTCAGAGCAGAACTAAATGAAATGGAAAACAAATAAAAAAAGAGGATGAATAAAATAAAAAGTTGTTTTTTTGAAAATATCAACAAAATTGATAGACCTCTTGCTAGATTAACCAGAAATAGAAGAGAAATGACCCAAATAAGCTCAATGAGAAAATGAAAAAGGAGATATTATAACTGATACCACATAAATACAAAATATCATCTGTGAATACTATGAAAATCTCTATGTACATAAACTCAAAAGGTAAAAGGAATAGACAAATTCCTGGAAACATACAAGCTCCCAAGACTCAATTAGGAAGAAATAGAACTCCTGAATAGGCCAATAATGAGCAGTGAGATTGAATCGGTAATAAGAAAAACTCTTCCGAAACAAAAAAGCCCTAGACTAGATGGATTCACAGCTGAATTTTACCAGATTTACAAAGAACTGGTATCCATACTTCAGAAATTATTCCATAACATCTAAAAGGAGGGAATCTTCCCCAACTCATCCTAAGAAGCCATTATCACCTTGATTCCAAGGCAGGAAAGGACACAACAAAAAACAAAAAATACAGACCAACATCCCTTATAGATGGAAAAATCTCCCATAAAATACTGGCAAATTGATTCCATAGCACATAAAAAAATCAATCCAGCCAAATGGGCCTCATCTCAGGGATGCAAGGATGGTTTAACATATATAACTCAATAAATGTGATTTACCACATAAATAGAAGCAAAAACAAAGACCATATGATCATCTCAATTGGTGCAGAAAAAGCATTCAACAAAATCCAGCACTCTTTCATGATAAAAACCCTCAATGAACTAGGCATAGAAGGAACGTATCTCAAAATTATAAAAGTAACACATGACAAACCCACAGCAAATATCATATTGAATGGAGAAAAGTTAAAAGCATTCCCTCTAAGAACTGAAATAAATAAGACAAGAGTGCCTACCACCATCACTTTTATTTAAAATAGTACTGGAAGATCTAGCCAAAAGTAGGAAAGAGGAGGTCCAACTATCAGTTTTTGCTGATGATATGATTTTATATCTAGAAAACCCTGAAGATTCCACCAAGAGACTCCTAGAATTGATAAATAAAATTTAGCAAAGTCTTAGCTAAAAACAATCAATGTACACAAATCAGTAGTATTCCTATACACCAATAATAGTCAAGTTGAAAGTCAAGTCGAAGACTCAATACCATTCACAATATCTACAAGAAAATAAAATATCTAGGAATATACTTAACCAAGGAGGTGAAAGATCTCTACAAAGAGAACTATAAAACACTGAGGAAAGAAATTGCAGATGACACAAACAAATGGAAAAACATATCCTGCTCATGGATTGGTAGAATAAACATTATTAAAACATCTATACTACCCAAAATTATTTGTAGATTCAGTGCAATCCCTATTAAAATACCAAAGCCTTGGGTGGTGCTGTGGCTCAAAGGAGTAGGGCGTTGGCCCCATATGCCGGAGGTGGCAGGTTCAAACCCAGCCCTGGCTAAAAACTGCCAAAAACCAAAAACAAACAAACAAAAAAACCAAAGGCATTTTCACAGATCTAGAAAAAATAATTCTATGCTTTGTTTAGAACCAGAAAAGAGCCCCAAATTACTTTGTAGTGTAGTGATGTGTGGAGGCATCCCTATACTACAAAGCTACAATAACCAAAACAGCATGGTATTGGCATGAAAAAGAGACATAGACAAATGGAACAAAACCTAGAATCCAGATACAAAACCATCCATGTATAGACAACTGATCTTTGACAAAGTGCGTATAGTTCAACACAATTTAATCACAGATGTAGATTCATGTGACCTCCACCACAACCAAAATACAGAACCCTTCAACCGCAAGACTCTCTGGTGCTACCCCTTTATAGTTATAGTTCACTCTTTTCTCATTCCGTACCTCAAATCTCAGCAACCACTTATCTGTTATTTTTAAAATGTTATATAAACAAAATAATATAGTATGTACTATTTTGAGATTGGCTTTCTTTTTTCAATCAGCATTAATGCCCTTGAGATCTACCTGCATCATTGCATGCATCAATAGTTTCATTTCTCTTTATTGTGGAATAGTATTATTCTATTGTATGTACGCACATACCACAGATTGCCTAACCATTCAACCAGTAAAGAACATTTCAGTTGTTTCTAGTATTTTATGAGTAAAGCTTCTATGAACATTCATGTATGAACTTTTGTGTAAAGAGATTTTTATTTCATTTCTGTGGGATAAATGCTCAAGAATACAAGTGCTGGTTTGTAAGTACATGCTTAGCCTTTCATGAAATTGGCCAATGATTTTCTGGAGTGTACCATTTTACAACCCTGCCAGATTTTGCTCAAGTTTCTCTCCCAAACTCCAGACTTTTCTTCCAATTGCCTATTAGGTGAATTTATCTGGACATCTCACATCCTGGAACTCAGCTTGTTTAAAAATGAGCTCCTTATGTTCTCCTACAAGCCAGCTATTCAAACTTTATTTTATGTCTTTACTAACAGAAGTGCTTACAACCTAGGCCAGACGCAGAGAGTCACTGTAGATTCTTCTCTTTCTTACCTATTCTCATGTTTAATCCATCACTTGGATTGTCCTATTTTATCTCCTCTCTCTCAAATGGATGAGAAAACAAGTCACTGCCCACCAGCAAGTAGGACTAAGTATTTACACAAGGATTTCCTAACTTGGTTTATTTATTTATTTATTTATTTATTTTTGTCAAATTGAGACAAGGCATGTTAAAGTTGATAAGTATATTAATATTTAAGGCATGGAGAAGTGAAACAGACTAACTGGTCACATATGAGCAGGTCTAAATTGCCAAGTAAGCTCGAATCTTTCTAGGGAATAGCTGATTAGAAAACACCAACTTCTTCTGAGCATAGCCCTTGCCATGGGTATAGATTCTATACTATAGAAAGTGCAGGTGGGCTTGGTGCCCATAGCTCAGCGTCAGGGAGCTGGCCACATGCACCAGAGCTGGTGGGTTCGAATCAGGCCCTGGTCTACTAAACAACAATGACAACAACAACCAAAAAATAGGTGCCTGAGCATTGTGGCAGGCACCTGTAGTCCCAGCTACTTGGGAGACTGAGGCAAGAGAATTGCTTAAACCCAAGAGTTTGAGGTTGCTGGGAGCTGTGCTGCCACGGCACTGTACTGAGGGTGACATAGTGAGACTGTCTCAAAAAAAAAAAAAATGAAAGAAAGAAAGAAAGTACGAGTGAATTCCAATGTATTTAAGAAGAAAATTAATTCACCAGTGTGGACTCTGTCAATTAATCTTGCACAGCATAGTCTACTGACTTGAATCTACTATCAGTTATGATAATTTATAGAATAGTCCCTAAGAGTAACCTAAGAATGTAGTTAATAATAATTGTGCCTTAGTGTACATTTTAATATTTTAAGTTCCATGTGATATGAGTGAGCTTTGATTATTACATAGAATTTGATAGACATTACTCCCTATTTTTACTAACTACACTTAACTAAGTAAATCAACCAAGTCTTTCCAGACTCCAAACTAGGTCCTTCTTGTATGAGGAACAAATTGTGTGTTGATCAAATTCTGAGACACTACTTAATATTCATTAAAGAGAGGCCTTGCTACTGCTTAGAAGTAATGTAAGGAAATTTGCAATCCAGAGTCAGGTGCCAATTCGTCTAGTGGCTCCCTGGAGACCATCTCTCCCTGTCTTCCTTTCCAGTTGTATGGCCAATTTCCCTTTGGGTGGAATAGAAGCTATCAACCCGTTTGTGCTTAGCGTAAATGTTCGTTAAAAAGTTGCTTGTGTTCAAGACCCTACTAATTTCATGCCCCTAGAGACTTTGTAGTGTGACTGCTTGGCATAATTGCAGATTATGCCAGATTGGCTTCCTCACAATAGGGAATGTGTTCAGGAAATTCCCCATTTTAAGCTCATTTCCAACAGCTTTTGTTCAGCTGGTGCTATGGGACACTGGAACCCTTAGAAGTTGGAGTCATTGCTGTGTTATTTCCTTCGTTATGATCTAGGTTCCATCAGGTTACTGTGATGGTCAATGCCAGGCTTGAAGGGGAAAAACTCACAAGAGTCAGCCTGAGACATGAGAAAGAGGGGCCAGTCTCCCACTACTGGACTTTTCTCACTTGCAGCACAACTCATTTCCAATTCCATCTTTTCTTCCCAACTACTCAGGGTCCAGCTTTGCCTTTCCTATGCGTAGAGCTGACATACAGTGGGCCCAAGAAAGTGAGTCTGGAGAACTGAAGATAATGGTTTGCAATTGAGGGCTTTCTCAGTTTCTTTAAGGCTGCCCACTTTTCTTGACTCGTGGCTTCCGTCCTATGTCTTTGAAGGCAGTAACAGTGGGGTAGTCATTTTCAGGCTTTGAATCTCTTCCCTTTTCATTCCCTCTCACCTCTCTATAATCTAGCTAGGAAATGTTTTCTGCTTTTAAGGTCTTGCATGATTAGATTGGATCAAGTGGATACCCTAGGGTAATCTTACAATATCAAAATCCATATCCTTAATCACATTAACAAAGTCCCTTTGTCATGAAATCTAACATAGTCACAAATTCTGAAGATCTGAATTTGGGCATCTCTGGGTGTCCATTATCGGTATGTTATACTCTATAAAGAAATAGAACTTATTCATTCAACAAACATTTGTTTAGTGCCTACTGTACACTAGACAATTTGCAAGGCACTGGATTTCCTGTCCCTTCTCACTTGAGAACTATGAGGGATGATAAAGAACTTGCACCCTGAACAAATTTGCCTGTTGAATTTTCTCTTGAGTCACACATTATCCACAAAAGAGAAGGCCTGGGAGGGCACCGATGATAATAGGATTCACTTCAATTTTCACAGAATAGAGGCTGGCAGCAAAATGAGAAATAATGATATGGAAGGGCCACGCTGGGGGTTCTCTTTGGGTCAGGAATAATCAAATCATGTAACAATTTCTAAAGTCTCTTGATGCATGCTGTGGTGTCATTCTGGAATACATAAAATATGGTTATTGTTCTACAGGAAATTACACTCTGAGTTAGGAGATGTGGGACTCCAAGCAGTTCACTAACAGCACAGAGCAATATTGTGTATGATTTGAGCAGAAGGCATGCATCAGATCACAGGGAGCTTGAGAAGGGCACTGCCAGAGTGAGGTGGAGCTTCTGTTTGCCAGCATCAGGCACTAGGAAAGGTTATGGAAGCGGAGAATCAGAGTTAAAAATAGCCTTTGGAGTTGAAACACATTCTTCTTAGTAAAGTATCACGAGAGTGGACAAGCAATTATCCAATGTACTCAATACTAATATGAAGCCAGTAGATGATCTGACGCATGCCCATATTGGAGAAAAACTCATTTCAATTCAAGTTGAGGGGCAGGGTAATGAGGTAGGGGAAGGAGGAGGGAATTGGGGTGCTCTCACTGAACAGCCCGGGGTGGGGGTGTTTTGCCCACCTTTTGTGTGTGGAGCACCTAACAAAATCAAACATTTTTACCTGGTTGTTTGTACCCTCACATTAACCTGAAATAAATTTACTTTAAAAAAAATAGCAAGCATACCCAGAGCACTTCATTAATTGATGGACTATGAATAAAAGAATTATCACATATTGTTTCTCGATTTTTTCTTGAAGAAGAAAACCTAGGAAAAGTTAGATCAAAGTGCTATTGCTGTCAGGGAGGCGAGGCTCATGCCTGTAATCCTAGCACCCTGCGTGGCCAAGGTGGGTGGATTGCCTGAGCTCATGAGTTCGAGACCAGCCGGAGGAAGAGTGAGACCCCATCTCTAAAAACAGCTGGGCACTGTAGTGGGCACTGGTAGTCCCAGCTACTTGGGAAGCTGAGGCAAGAGGATCACTTGAGCCCAAGAGTTGGAGGTTGTTGTGAGCTATGACACCTTAGCACTCTGCTAAGGGCAACAAAATGACACTCTATCTCAAAAAAAAAGTGCTATTGTTGAAAGGGGCAGCCTTGCAAAAATTACAGAAGTAATAGGAAAATACCTAATCCTGCAATTTGCTAGTAAGAATTAAATATCAATCCTATAAATTCTTTTGCTGAGCACTGTGTTGATTACTGTTTTCATAAGCCATTAAGGAACCCAGCATACCAATAGGAAATGTAAGTTTTCTTTACATTTTACATTCTGCACCTGCTGTATAAAAGATGAAGTAGGTATTCTTCTTGAAGGAACGTGAAATGAGTGCTAAACTAGGCATGTAGGCAAAAGGCTATTGTGTCACATGATGGCACGTCCAGTGCCTCCTGGATCTTTCTGGCCACTCTCTACCCCCTGTATGCTGCAGAGGTCAGAAGGGATTGACCATGCAATGTCTCAGCCCCTTTCTCCCTTCTTTGTGGAATCTGTCTGCCTTCAGAGACCTGTGTCCTACTCTGCTCCATGATATATGGTATAAGGAGTCTGTTCCAGAATGATAATACATGTGAGGTCAGTGAGATAGTGGACAAATCTAATTCTGGGGTGCAAAGATAAGAAGCCAGTTTTATATAAGACCTCAGCCAACTTCACCAAAAATGTATGTCCATACTAATGTTTTTAGTTGTTATATTTCCATGATCTAGATACATTATAATTTAGGTTGCTTCTGATTTTTATTTTGAGACAGAGTCTCAAGCTTTCACCCTGGATAGAGTGTCATGGCATCATAAGAGCTCATGGCAACCTCCAACTCTTGTGCTCAAGTGATCTTCTGGCTTCAATTTTTCTATTTTTAGTAGAGACAGGGTCTTACTGTTGCTTGGACTGGTCTTGAACTCATGAGCTCAAGCAATACACTGGCCTTGGCCTCCCAGAGTGCTAGGATTATAGGCATGAACCATCTTACCCGACCTGCTTCTGATTTTTAAATTTTTTATACGAAAACAACATTGCAATGATTAACTTTTGATTTGTATAATTTTGTGGGTATTTCTGAAGAAAGAAATGGAATTATCAGGTCAATTGGTAAAATTCTCATAGCTATTGACAAATTTCTTTCAGAACACATTGTAACAATTTTTACTCTCACTAATATTTCACAACTTATCTCTTCATTTGGCCCATCTACTCATTCTCACAAAACTTGCAGGATCTCGATTTTGACTTCCTTATCCATCTATATCTCAGTACTCTCAGTAGCTAATAAGTCCTTAGGGACTGTCTGCTCCCTGGGAAATTCTATAAAAGATGTAATATATCCTGGAAAAACTGTACTCTCATATGTCCTCAACAATATGTCCTCAATTTAGATAGACAATACAAATATAACCACTTTCCAAACATCGGATTTAAACACATGGATACCAAACACTAAGCAAGATTTATTTTTAACCATCTAAAATTTGTCCTTTGCTAAGGAAGGGGGCATGGAAGAGAGGGATGAGAAAAACAGGCTTGAAATCATTTTTGAGAATAGAAACTTTTATAATAATTCAATACACTCTGAACCTGGGATGTAGAGTTAGATCAAATAATTCTGTTATCCTATCTCAGAAGCACTTTACCAACTTAATACTAACAGGAACTTGCATATGTTTGGGATATAGAACTCACAAAACATTTGTGGCACAACTGAAGTATAGATTCCCTTTCTACAGATGAAGAAATGGAACAGTTTCAGAGAACACGAGTGTCTTACCTAAGGTCACATTGTAAGAGGCAGAATAAGGACTTAAACATAGGTCTACATTCTAGCTTGAGGAAGAAAAACTGAGGGCAAGTTAGACAGCATGGTGAATTACTAACAGCAAACTGATCTCCCTTTCCTCTGTCTCCAGTAAAGGATATGAGATCTGGATAGGCCTATCTCTCCATGGCCCCCCAATTCAGGGTAAAGCACACAGGCAGGCCATTCCTGTTGCTCCTTCCAGATCACTGAAGAATCTCACCAGACCACCTAAGAAGAGAGGAGCCAGGAGGCCAGTCAGGGGAATGTCAACATGACCACCCCTGGGTGGGGGATCAACAGAGCAGGCAGGTTAAGACCTTGGGATTCCTGATCAGCAGTTTAGATTAGGGAAATAAGATATCTGCTCTGCAGAGACAAAACCTGCTTCCCCCCTTCCCTTTTCCAAATATATGTTATCAGATGGGTCCAGACATTCCTTTATCCCATGTTCCAGATTACCCCACCTTCCTGGGAGCCAAGCTTTCCCTCTAATCCTATTTTTTGAGCACAATAAGAGATCCCTGAGAGATTGGATCCATGCTGCATGCCTCAATCCGCCACTCAGTGCATAAGACAATGTATGCCTCTCCAGACTCTCAGGCTTTATGCATTAAGTTGGTGTGAAGTCTCCTTCCTTCAGTGCTGTCTCCCTTGCCGCTCCCTAGTCCAGGTTGGGGTCCCCCCAGAACCCTGAAAACAGGGGAAAGGGGAAACTTAAGTGGGAAGGAGTTAGCAACGATTCTTACTTAGGCATCTGCTCCTGAATTTTCACCTGAACATCTGCCCAGGAGTCATTATCCTTCTTCTCTCCCAGAGGTGTTGCCACCTCTACCCTGGATCTCAAGGTCACCACTGACCCCTCCATACTTGGGTGTCAGAAAACAGTTGATAACTATTTATAATTATCTTCCATGTGCCAATTACTGGGCTAGATTCTTTCATTTAGTATTATCTCATTAAGATCGAAATTAGTATCCCCATTTTACATGTGAAGAAACTGCCAAATGACAGTAAGGACAGAATCATCAAACACATCTTTTTTTCCCTTGAAGTGGCAAAGATGAGCGTTAAATTCTTTTGTATTTCAAAATTAAGATCATTTTATCATAATGTAAAAAAATCCAAACAGCAAAAGGAACCATAATTCTACCCATCTAATAAAAATATTTTTGTGTGTGTATCATCTTATTCTTGCATGCATATATTTTCCTAGAAGTTGCGATTGGAATGTATGTAATTTTTTTTGTTCAGCTTTTAAATTTTAGCCTCATAGCCATCTTCTATGTTTCCATAAACTTCACATTGCATATTTTAGTGGTTGAATAGTAAACAACTTCCCCTAATGGACATTTAGGTTGTTTCCAGTGTTTAGTTGCCCAAATCAAATTGTTATGGTTGTGGTAATAGCGTTTTGTTACTACTAAATTATTTCCTTAAAATAAAGTCTCAAGAGTCATATTATTGAATAAAAGACTATAAACATTTTTATAGCCCTTAGCACATGGTACCACATTACTAGGCAAAAGGGCTGCATGAATCTAAGTGATGCACACAAGGGGGTTAGACCTTTAAAAAAAATCCGTGTTGTTTTCCATTCCTGGCAATATGATGAGTTAGAAACTCTGAAAGACTCCCCAAAGTAAAACAACCAAAATATTGAATAAAATATAAAAAGTATCTTCTTAAATATAAAATGACTGAGCTGACAAGAAAGTAAGGACTCTAAGATCCCCAGAATGAATTAAAACCAACTTTATTTAGGTGGCAAAGCTGGCCTGGACCCTGGGTGGCCTGTTGAATGCAAAAGAATATGACACTGATGATGTGGCTCCTTCTCAGTGCATCATATCAGGGGACACGTGACTCAGTGTGATCCATTATTGGTGATGTTAAGTTTGATGAATAGGTTAAGGTGGTTTCTACTCCTCTTTCCATTTGTAATTAATAAGTTATCTTTAGGATGAAACCTTGAGATCATATTACTGGCCTGTTTTCCCTACCATCTTGACCTACTGGTAACATGTATACTAATACTTGCCTGAACTCATTATGACAGTGGTGTTTTGCAATATGATTTTCTTCCAGTCCTGTCATTTTTTCCTATATTGACTATTTGTTATTCTTCTATAAATAAAAGCTTGTCTCTGTGGGCTTATGGATTCTTTTTTAAGTGTTATAACTCGTTTTTCTCAATATTTTTTTTTGATGCTCAAATTGCCCCAAATACAGCCAGTGAGGATTACTTCAAGCTGCCTCCTGTTTCCTTTAGATGTGTTCCCATAAGTTTTGGGCACTTACTTAATTCTAGAACGGCAAGAAATTCCAGGCTCACCTTGTACTTTACCCCAATCTAAACCTGGAATCAGTCTTTTCTCCAAGAAGACCTTATTTCTTTTAGTGGAGAATGGAATCTAGAAGCAAAGTTCTGGGTAGTAGGTGTGCTCGTTTCTGTTAGGATGTCAACGAATCCAAGCTCTTTCAGTGGACAGAACTAAGACTTCTTTCTAAAATAATGAGTTTATATGGTTACCTCTTTGCAGAGTCTTTCTCTCTTTTGCCAAGTCTATATTTATATTTCTCTTCTCCCAGAGAAGAAATTTCTCCTGTAGTCTTAGTTCCTAATGACATCAACTTATTTATTCATTTACTCAATCTTATACAATACACAAAAAGAGTTTCAGGATTACTACATCAGTATCACTACCAATAACATTCTATAAGCTAAAGTCCCAAATATTTTTTCAATTTTTCTTGCTCCTAAAATATATCACTGAGTGTATACAACTTAGAACACTATGTATTCCACTGGTATTTGGATTATATTTTTTCTCCACAGTTTATATTATTATTTTGATATGCTATACAATAGTTAGGTATAATTATTACTGTTTCCATTCAAATTTAGAGTTTGCCTTTTCTTTGTTTTATTGCTGTCCCTATTAACTTATTCTACTCTTGACTATGTAAACATAAGCATGGCTCAAAGTCAAAAGAATGTACACATACATACCAAAGAAGCCTCTTCCCTTCTATTCCTGTTCTACCAACACCAGGAGATAACTACTTTCATTAGATTCTTATAGACTTTTCTTGTGTTTATTTTTATAAAAACAAACAAATGCACACATATTTTATTTCCCCTGTATCATGCTAAAGATAATATATTATATAACCTTTGCTCCCTGATTTTTTAAATAAGAATTAGCAACATAACTGAATAGCAGTTTGTTATATATACCATAGTTTATTCAATGAGAGTTTCCTATTTCTTTAGTTTGTTCCCAATATTTTGCTATTAAAAACTGTACCATAATGAATCGTTCTTATATATTTTTTATATTGTTAGAGTACATCTTCACCATAAATTCCTTGACATTGGATTGCTAGGTCAGAGAATAAATGCATGCATCATTTTTGCTAAGTATTGCCAAATTCCTCCCGGGGTGGTCCCATTTAACATCCACACCCACAATGTGCAGAACTGTTTCCTCCATGTCTCACCAAAAGAATGTGTTGTCAGGCCTCTAAAGACCTCCCTCTTTGAAACAGTTTTATCCTCATATGGTCTCTATGCTAATTCTTCCACCCACACACATAATTTTTATAATTTGTTTTGCCTTGTCAGCACTTTTTTGTTGTTGTTCTGTTAAATCTCCAGAAATAATGCAAACTAAGACATTATTATATTTGCCTTGGAATTTTTGCATTTACAACATCAGAGAAAATCTGCTTATTTTAGTGAGTCTGCTCTAAAACAGGAAGATTTTGCTTCATATTCCTAAACCACTTAAACAAATAACAACAGTTCTAAAAATGATTAGCCATAAAAAATTTATATAATATCATGCTGAACTTTGCAAAAGCAAAGCCAAATTTCTTTTAGGGACCCTTTGCCCAGTGAAACAAATCTCCAAACAAGTTTTTCTTACCTTGAACTTTTACACGACTGTGTACAAAAGGAAAAATAAGTGTCTAAGCCAGCACTGAAAATTCTAAGACGGATGGAAAAGACCGTAAAACATTTTGTATTTCTGCTTATGTAGGAGGAGGCTGAGGCAATGTTTTTTTTTTTAATTTTTGCATTTTTATCAGTAGAACTATTTTCTTTGGAGAAAAACCAATGCTTATAGCAACACTTATATATACAGTGGACTTTTGGCTTACAAAGACCTAATATTTGCAGCTTCAAGTTTTGTATGGATATGACATCTGGTAACTTGTAGTTTTGCTGAGAATTCTATACACAATGCAGAGAAATGCAAGTGTATATATATTTGTTAGAATGTCTACTAACTAGTGAGTGAGGCATTTTCTCTAGGGCTCTATTAGTCTTAATTGTATAAACAGGAATCCTTTGGATAATTGCACTTGTCAGATACTGAGTGCTTTACAAATTGAAGGTTCGTGTGCAACCCTGCTTCAAGCAAGACTATCAGTTCCATTTTTCCAATAGCCTGTATCCATTTCATGTCTCTGTGCCACATTTTGGTAATTTCTCACAATTAAAAACTTTTTAATTATTATTATATCTGTTAGTGTTGACCTGTGAGCAATGATTTTGATGTTACTATTGTGAATGTTTTGGAACATCATGAACTGTGCCCAGATAAGATGGTCACCTTAATTGATAAAGGTGTGTGTTCTAACTGTTTCAGTGACCAGGTCAGCCATTCCTTCATCTCTCTCCTTCTTCTTAGGCCTCCCTATTAATGCAACAATAATGAAATTTAGGCTAACTAATAACCTTACAATGGTCTCTAAGTATTCAAGTAAAGGGAAAAGTCTCATGTCTCTCGCTTTATACCAAAAGATAGAAATGATTAAGCTTAGTGAGGAAGGCATGTCAAAAGCCAAAAGGCTGAAAGTTAGGCTTCTTGTTACAAACAGCCAAGTTGTGTATGCAAAAGAAAGTTCTTGAAAGAAATGAGAAGTGTTAACCCGTGAACGTATGAATGATAAGAAAGCAAAACACTTGTTGTTGTAGTGGTCTGGATAGAGCCACAACATTCCCTTATTAAGCCAAAGCCTAACGCAGAGCAAGACCCCAACTCCCTTCAATTCTGTGAAGGCTGAGAGAGGGGAGAAAGCTGAAGAAGAGAAGTTTGAAGGCAGCAGAGGTTGGTTCATGAGCTTTGGGGGAAAAAAGATGTCTCCATAATAAAAAAGTATGGGGTGAAGTAGCAAGTACTTATGTAAAAGCTAAAGCAAGCAGTCCAGAAGATCTGGCTAAGGTCATTGATGAAGGTGGCTACACCAAAAACAGATTTTCAATGTAGATGAAACAGCCTTATATTGGAAGAAGATACCATCTAGGACTTTTATAGTCAGAGAGGAAAAGTCAATGCTTGGCTTCAAAATTTCAAAGGACAGGTATTCTTTCTTCTTAGGGGCTAATGCATGTGGTGATGTTAAGTTGAAGCCAGTGTTCATTTGCCATTCCCCAAATCCTAGAACCCTTAAGAATTATGCTAAATAAATTCTGCCTATGTGCTATCAATGGCACAACAAAGCTCGGATGACAGCACGTCTGTTTAACATCATGGTTAACCTTTACCCAGACTACTTTAAGCACACTGTCAAGGCTTAGTATTCAGAAAAAAGATTCCTTTCAAAATATTACTGCTTATTGACAATGCACTTGGTCACCAAAGAGCTCTGATGGATATGAACAAGAAGAGTCACATTGTTTTGATGCCTGCTTACACCCATCCACCCTGCAGCCTATAGATCAAGGAGTCATTTTGACTTTTGAGTCTCATTATGTAAGAAACATGTTTTATAACGCTTTAGCTGATTTGTATTGTCACTCCTCTGTTAGTGATTCCAAGCAGAAGTCTTCTGGAAAGGATTCACCATTCTAGATAATTCCTGGGAGAGGTTCAAAATATCATCATTAACACTGGTTTGGAAGAAGTTGATTCCAACCCTCATGGATGACTTTGAGGGGTTCAAGACTCCAGTAGAAAGTCATTGAAGATGTGGTGGAAACAGCAAGAGAACTAGAATTAGAAGTGGATCCTGAAGATACGACTGAATTGCAGTAATCTCATGAGAAAACCCGAATAGATGAGGAGCTGATTCTCATGGATAAGCAAAGGAAGTAGTTTCTCGACATGGAATCTGTTCTTGGTGACATGTTGTGAATATTGTTGACGTTAAGAGATAGGGTCTAGAAAATTCTATAAATTTAGTTGATAAAGCAGACACAAGTTTTGAGACTAATAACTAATTTTGAGAGTAGTTCTACTACAGGTAAAATGCTCTCAAATAGCATTGAATGCTATAGAGAGAAATCTTTCATGAAGGGAAGAGTCAATCGATGTGGCAAACTTCATCGTTGTTTTATTTCAAGAAATTGCCACAGTCATCCTGATCAGTCAACTACCAGCAAGAGACAAGACCCTCCACCAGCAAAAAAGATGACTCACATAAAGCTCAAATTGATCATTAACATTTTATAGAAATAAATTGTTTTTAATGAAGACATGTAAATTTCACTTTTTTTAGACATAATGCTATTGCACACTGAATAGACTATAGTATAGTGGAGACATAACTTCTATAGACAAGGTAAACCAAAAAATTTGTGACTTGTATAACAAAACATACAATATCTCCAACATATGCTTGCACATAGTTTATTGAGAAAAAGGTAAATGTTGTGGATTTGTATTTATATTCTTCTCAATGTTTTACTATTAAAATTATGTGATAATTAATAACTTTATGCATACACCCACCCACCCAGGTGTCCATAAAGTTTGTGTGCAATTTAAAATAGTGCACTTTAAAATTGTACATGAACTTTAGGGACACCCTGTATATTCAGCTGCTGCAAGCATATCAAAGAATGGTGTTTGGGGGCAAATAGTAATATCCATCATTGAGCATATTGGGAAACCGTCACATTAGACAGATGGATGTGAAGCTCATTTCTGCTCTGAAGGACTGGTGAGGGTTTAACACGCTAATGTGCATTAACACCCTCAAGAAGGGAACAGCTCTGTCTTATGTGGTGTTTCCAAACTTATCATGGTATTCTGTTTTCACTGAGCATCTCTGGAAAGTAGTGTTCTGTTGAACATATTTTTATAGACAATGTCTATGGTGCCATTTATAGAGCTGGGGATTCCAAAAGCTCTTAGTATCTATTTCTCAGGAAGGTCAAGTGTCTTTTCCTACTTCCCCTTCCAAAATTTAATTCATTCTCTCCAGATCCTCTAGGGCTTTGCTCCTTTGCTATAGGCACCATTTACTGTTTATTTTCCTTCCCTTAATCTTGACCTCTTTTTCAATACTATTGACCTCTTTTTCAATATTAGCCTGGAAATTTCCCACCTGCCCACACTGATAGGCTCTTTTTCAAGTCTGAGGTATTGCTGACATTTATTCATTCATATTTTAAAGGTCAGGCAAATTCTCAGTTGCCTTCTGACAGCACCACCTTTGAATGGCTAAGTCTAGCATTGGCTAAAATTACCATTTCAAATAGTATGTTTACATGCTACTATTTAGTGAGTGACCACCTATGCCAGGTTCTTTATTCATATTATCTTACCTATTTTTACTTTGTTTAAAAAAAACCAACAACAGTATGATATTAAAAAGAATTTCTATTTTATAGATACAATTTTATTTTATGGATGAATCTGAAGTTCAGAGAGATTTAACACGTTGCTTAAGGTTACACAGCCAGTTTGTGGCAACATTCAGAATTTGTTGTTTGGTTTGCAGGTTTGCATGACTACAAAATCTGCAGGTTTTTCTTCTCCTCCATAATGCTTCCCAGAATTTTAGTAAAGTGAAGACCTTAGTCAATTAGACAAAGAAAACCAAAAGAATGTACTTTTGATTCAATTTTCTGAATCTTTCCAGGGGGGGATAAATGACTCATTTCTGACCACACCGCAACTTTCTTATTTCTGAGCATGCTAATAGTAGGGATTATGGCCGGCTCATGTCGGAGAAAGTGTTTCATTTCCCCGAGTCAGACAAGGCTTGCCTAATTAGGGGAAGCATTTCCCCTTGTTAGATTCATAGATAAAGACCCTCCCATGCTGACTTTAGCTAGACTGACTGGAGGCATCTTTTCATGAGATAAAGCTGAGCTTCTTATAATGGTATTGTTCATCTCTTCCTCTCTTCCTATCTGTTAGAAGCAGAAACGAGGCCTTGTTGGCTTGGAGAAATTGTCTTCTGTTTTCCTGTAATATTCCTCAGGGAATGACTTGTGGATTTTTGAATTCTGTTTTCTGTCCAAAATCAACATTGCTGAGCAACACAAAGAAACCTCTAAACATCAAAGGCCAAGTGAGCCCAATGTCCAGAGAGCAAGGAAATTCTGTTTTGAAAGTCAGCCCAAATCTTCCCCAGTCTCTTTTCTGGACAATGCATGCATGTTACACCATGTCAGATTTATCCTTTTATCACCTTAGATCCACCAAATATCCGCTTTTTAACTCATAACATTGGCAAACATGGCAAAAGGGATGCAGGTGTCTACCCTGACTCTTGCATCACAGACAGATGGCCACTGTCCATGCCTAAGACACACACTTAAATGGGCTCCATGCCTAAGACACACATGCACACAGGCTGTGTCAGGGTGGCTGGCATAGGTGGGGTTTCCAGCACTCACCGGGCCCAATGCCCACTCTTCCTTCCAGACAGCCTAATCGTAAAGAAGTTTCCTACTTTTGTGCTAGCATGGTTCAATTTTGTTATGAACGTTATGTGTATTACCTTCTAGAATGAGATGGAAAGGCTCAATTTACTCTTCTTGCAGAATTTTAAGATATTTTAAGGAGGGGTTGCAAATGTGCATAGTAGGCATGCTTCATGATGGGGGAAATCTGTAGCCTTTCCATGTAAAGATATTTTAGTTATGTATACAATATTTGAGTCTTGTTTCTAGTGTGGAAATGTGCCGTTCAAGGGGTCCTTCCTGCTCTGCTGGCCCCTAGGTTGCCACCACCATGGGGGATACAGGTAAGTCTCCTCAACCCTCTTCTTTAGCTTCTCAAAGGCTGCACTCATTTGGGTATTAGGAGTATAGCCCCATAGGGGGTTGGCAGTTTTCCCCAGATGTTTTTCTTTTTTATATATATTTTGAGAAATTAAAGTAGAAAAAACAGTGTTAATGCTTTCTTTTCAGAATGACAACTACTCTGAAACCCATGATTGGAACACAGGAACAAATATGTTGCAGGTCTCAATTTATTTCATTCATTTGTTCCTTTAACAAGGATTTTGATCATTTACTAAAAGCCAAGCTGAGTTGGAGACACAACACATAAAATACCTTAGGAGAAGAAGGCACTATTATGACGTCCAAAATTATTCCCATTTTTCAGGAAAAATTTGGTCACCAGAAACTAATGGACACTAAGTAAAAGTGGATTACAGCAAACACCATGTGTTGGCATGATTCTATGTAGTAAATATAGGCTCTTCCATATTTGTTATACATGTATTTTCTGGGATACTTGCATTGTCTTCTGCAGGTTCACAGGAGCTGGTAAAGTTAGGAAAGTCTGAATATAATAGCAAAGCCATTTAAAATATGAATTTTATATATACATATATATATATTTTTTTGAGACAGAGTCTCACTATGTCACCCTCAGTAGAGTGCTGTGGCATCACAGCTCAATGCAACCTCAAACTCGTGGGCTTAAATGATTCTCTTGCCTCAGCCTCTTGAGTAACTGGAACTACAGGTACCTGCCACAATGCCCGGCTATTGTTTTGTTCAGCAGGCCGGGGCTCGAACCTGCCAACCTCCATGTATGCAGCTGGCACCCTACTCACTGAGCTAGGGGCGCTGAGCTGAATTTCATATTATATTTTTGATATTTTTATATTAATATATCAAAACACATAGAGAAATATTTTGTAAAATTTTGTAATAAACATTTTGTAAATAAGGTATAATTTCCCATTTTCCTTGTGTATGTATGGTGACCTTTAGGATACCCTGTTATTTAAACCCTCTAAGCCTCAACATCCTTCCCTGTAAAATACAGACAGTAATACCTACCTCCTCATCATACCATGGTGATTGAATGACATAGTATATTTAAGTTCTAACATGGTGTCTGGTGGCCATGGTGGGTGATACATTAATAATCATAGTTATTATTCAAGGAGCAGGACCAACCAGTACACTGGTCTATGTACGGAGTGCCGTTCACAGAGTAAAGGAACAAGTGGGATACAAAAGAGCTTGTTTATCCAAGAAAGATGAGTGCCAAGGAGGTATGGTTGGGGCACCTACAGAGTCTGCTATACTTTGTACGTTGAATTTCCATGTAAAGGTCTGGACCATCCCTGGATTCAAGGGAGCTATAAGTGCCAAGACAGAAAACACATCACCACAGAATTGGCTTTTGCATCCCAGTGCTAATTTAGGCTATTCCAGTTCCTGGATTGTATAGGACTAAGTCCCAACTGTGGTAGGCAGAGTTCTAAAGATAACCTCCCACAGGTTCCTGTCCCCTGATTTTCTAATCAAACACCAAACTAGATAGGGCTAGGGAGGAGCTTTGTGGCCGGAAGAATACCAATCAGATGACCTGAAAATAGGGATATTATCCTGGCTATTTTAGTAAACCCAGTGTAATTCCACAGGCACTTAACAAGCAGCAGTAGAGGCAGAAGTGGCAGGCAGAGGGCAATAAGGTGGAAGGGGAAGTTGGAGAGATGTGACGAGAGGGACTTGACCAGTCACTGCTGGTTTGGAAGGTGAAGCGAGGCATGAGTCAGGAATGCAGATGGTCTCTAGAACTTAAGACTGACTCCTGGCCAACTGTCAGCATGGGAACAGGGACCTCAGTCCTATACCCACAAGGAACTGGTTTCTGCCAGCAATCTCAATGAGCCTAAAAGTGGATTCATCCCCAAGCCTCCCAAGAAGAACCTAACCAGATGACACTTTAATTTTGGCCACGTGAAACCCGGAGCAGAGAAGCTGGTTGAGTCAACCTATATTTCTGAGCTACAGAAACTGTGAAATAATCTTGTGCTGTTTGCAGGGTTCAAGCTTATAGTAATTTATCATGCCAGTGACAAAAAGTGAATATGTTTACTATGTGCTAACTCGGCATTCAGATTATGTCCTGTGTAAATGCAAACAATTGCAGTTCCTAGTGGAGGGCTTTCCGGCCACAGGGATCCCTGGGAAGTACAAGGGAATTAACATGAGCTGTAGAGTAACGATGATGTGAATTTGAACTCCAGCTTTATCATTTATTAATTGAAGAAAAACAGGCAAGTTATTCAAAATAAGCCTTTCCGGTCTCTGCAAAGTGGGAATTATGTTTACCTTTCATTTTGTGAAATTAAACACTTTGATTCAAATTAGCACCTTTTCCCTTATTTATACATTATTTCATAACATGTCACAGCCAGCAAGGACTATAGTCAAGCACTTTTGGTTCTCTGATGGGAAATTTAAGACTTACTAAGGCAAAGAATCTTGCTCTAAGTCACAGAGCTAATTAGTATAAAATAGAACTCTCTCGTGTTAAATTGTTGAATATTTGTTACCAGATTAATTTTTTAGTTTTGTAGAGACAGAGTCTTACTTTATTGCCCTTGGTAGAGTGCGGTGGCATCACAGCTCACAGCAACCTCCAACTCTTGGGCTTAAGCGATTCTCTTGCCTCAGCCTCCCAAGTAGCTGGGACTACGGGCACCTGCCAGAACAACCGGCTATTTTTTTGTTGTTGCAGTTTGGCTGGGGCCGGTTTGAACCCGCCACCCTCCGTATATGGGGCTGGTGCACCATCCAGTGAGCCACAGGGATCATCTCCAAATGATGACTGAGTTTTAAATACTTATAAAATTAGCCATATCAATTATTGAGCTATAAAGAGACATAAAAGTTCAGATTGTTGTCCTATTTCTTTTTGATTATAGGGGGAAAAAAGTAATCCTTTTTCTTTACCATTCTGTGTCCTGTTAGCTATATTGGTTCCATTTTCTTTCTGATACGATAAAATCAAACTTATGTTTTAAAAGTGACCAGGCTAGAATTTTTCTGAGGTGAGGGACTGAGAACAAAGCTAATAATAGTCCTGTAGGAAATTTCTGGCTGGCAAAACAAGCAGCAAAGGAGGCCAAGGAAAACAAACGAGGGACTTTTCTAAAACCCAGGGATATTACCTGCCCCCCATGTTCGCCACAGTCAGCAAACAGTCTGGCTACATTCAGGAAAAGTAATTAACCAGCCCACCCTCACTTGTTTCTTCCGCTTTGGGAATTCACCAGAGTGGGTCATTTTGAAGAAATTCCCATTAGTTAGTTCTTAGATCCCAAAACAGACAACGGAAGCTTCAATGTAAGTCACTGCCAAATAGGAAGCAAGAAATACATTGAAGTTATAAATCTCAGAATCATTCCGGAAGCTCCAGAAAAAGAATCAGTGAAATTACAAAGTCCTCTTGAATCAGAGGCGAAAGAGAATAAATGAATAAATACATAATACGTACTGTGTTAATTCTTTAGCAGGTATTCTCTGTTTTTGGTTAAAAACTATTCTCATTCCGCACGTGAGAATTCAAAGCACCCACTCACCCTAAATGTTCCTTGAGTCCAGCACTGTTACAAAGGGGGCCTCTAGCTTTCCAGTTCCAAGGAGAAGGTGTCATGATTAACTGCAGAGAAATTTTTGTCAAAGTTCTAGTACCTATAGCTGAACACCAACTATGAGGTCTTTCTGGTGTTTCCTCCAAATTAGATGGCTATTCCAAACTGCGTGAGTTTGGTCGTTTATATCAGAATCACCCCAGGTACTCATTTAAAGTACAAATCCTGAGCCCCATTTAGACTTACTGAGTTAGAGTCTCTGAGTATTCAACCCAAAGATATGCATTTTAAATGAGTTGCCCAGGTGACTCTTCCTCTTATTAAAGTCTGAGGACCCCACTCTTCCCCCAGATGTGGGAGAGCAGAGTGATAAAGGACCCAAAGCTCCTGCCTGGCCCAGATGTGGGGGTGGGAAATCTGCGGCCCCCAGGGCACATGTGGCCCTCCAGATCCCTAGGTGCCGCCCCTCCACTGAATCTGAACTTCACAGAACAAATCCCTTTATTAAAAGGATTTGTTCTATAAAATATAGATTCAAAGATTCAGGATATTGTCTAGAAATTTCAAGTGAGCAAACATGGCTCTCTGCAAAATAGGATAAATTTAGAGGGAACCAGATAAACTTTGTCATCAAATATACTTACAACAACAAAAAAGAAATACCATTCAAAATTGTGGTGGTACACTGATATTAATTTTCTTCCACCCTTTTGGGTGCGAAATAAATATTGTTTTTATATTCTGCAAATAGGATTGAATCATTATTGGGATTTTCTCTCTTTACCTAAAAGGACTCTGCAAAGGAAACGTTGATGTGAGCAGAGTAGAATTTGGGGGTCTGGCATGGGGAGGGAACCAAGGCTTCCAAAAATAGGCACTCACAGGTGAAACAAACCTTCCCAGAGGTGAGGGAATGGAGAGCCTCAGGAGGCGGAGGCGGCCACAGCCCATGGTTCCCAGCACACTCAGCAGTGAGGGACCAAACGTAAGCTCACATCTCGACAGATGCTCTTGTCACATGTGGTTATGGCCAGTGTTTCTCCCCACTAGACCCCATAATCTCCTGTCCACAGGAGATGGACAATTGTTAACAATCTCCTGTTAAACAATAACCTGGCCTTGGTTAACATTCTAACATTTGTCGTGGGGACCCAATATCTTCTTTCTGACTCTCTCGGGCCCTCAGAGATGTCCCTTTGCCATAAAGTGAGAACAGGTGGGCCTGGGCACAGACCAGAAATGGTTAAAATCTTCAATTCCGTATTAAAGGGTGTGGAGGAGAGAACAGGGACTTCCAGGAAAAGGGATAATAAAGCCAGAAAGTGTGGCGCCTCTGAGGTGAAACAGCCCGGTGGAAAAGCCTGGGGTGTGCCATGTGCACCGTCTTCTTCCCGCTGCTGGGTCTAGCCGTGTGGGGCCGCCTCCTCCAGGATGGGGGCGTCAGGGGACCCCGTGAGGACACGCGTGAAAACCCCCACAGTTCAGGGGCGGTGGCTACATTCCTCAGAGTTGCAACAGACTCTCTGGAGCCTGGAAGCATCTTTGATAGCTTGTTTCTTGAGGACATTTTGGATTATTTATAGAAAGGGATAAGATTCAACACCCCCTACTACTCAAATGTCACTCAATTTCCTCTTCAATTCTCCCTTCCCCCCAATAAGTGAGTGCCCCTCATCAGATCTCGGCAGGAAAAGCCAGGGAAGGAGTTGCGGTGTGGCTATAACCCCACACCTGCGGGGCACTGGATGACCTGGGGTCTCCCAAGGTTAGGCCTGTCATGGCCTCCTCAGCAGCCCCGGGGAGCCTCAAGAAAGCCCTATGGCTCCAAGAAACACATACCCTGTCACAGTACCAACCCCAGGGAAGGGACATAGAAAACATTCTGGGAGGATGCAGAATAATTGTAAGGGTGAGTGGATTTGGAAGGACACAACTCTGGCTAATATATGTATTATATGATATATACATATGTGACACATATATAATAAATGTCATATACTATATATGTCACATATATATAACATATAAATCGTATTTATATATAAACACCTGTACTCACCAATCTCTCCTACTCTTTCTCTTATCCTTCCCTGTGGCGTGGGGTTCTTTCCCTGAAACATTCTCAGTGTAAATTTAGAATAATCATTTTGCCCTTTTGCCTTAGACAGTATTTGCTTTTGAATCAGGAGTTTCAAGGAAGTGTGGCTTAGAGGTCACCAGCTTCATCCAGGCGTAGTTCAGCCTGGCTGGCTTGTTTTTTCCCTTTCTACTTTCGTCCTGTACACTGAGACTCAGGGCCTGTCCTCACTGCATCCTCTTCTTACTGCTCACTGACCCTGGGGTCCCCTACTTGCCCCATGTCCCAGAATATAGAGGCAGCCCTCTCAGTGGGGACCTGGGATGGTCAAGGAGGCCTGAGGAGGAAGAGGGCAAGGGAGGGGGAACTGCAGACTGGGTAGAAAAGGAAACTTCAGCTCAGGACATAACAACTAAAGAGATGGTGGTTGTGGGTAACAGTCAAGGGAGTGGCCTTTGGAGAGCAAGTGCCTGGTTTCACACCTCAGCTCTGTCCTTGAGGCCCACAAAGGTAAAACCCCCTGTTTCTCAAGTCCCTAATCTGTAAAATGGAGATAATAAAAGTACCTATGTTATGAGCTGTTGTGAGGGTTAAATAATTATATAGATGAACATGCAAAATGCTCAGACCTGGGCCTGGCATATAGTAAGCACTCGATAAATACACGTATTAGAAATTATACATGTAATTAGGGGCCCAGGACATTTATTTATAAATGAAATGGGGGCTATATCACCATTGGTGTTATTCCTAGATATCTTTAAACTATAAAAAAAGGGCAGAGACAAATTATGAATTTAGCTATGAAAAATTCACAGTATAGAATATAGTTATCTATTGCTGTGTGGCAAATTTTTATTTGTAAAAGAATTATTAGGCACTTCATGTCAGATAATTTTTGTTTTAAGATTTGGCTATACATTTGACCATACTTTTTAAGTTGCAGATTATTTATTAACAATTTATTCATTATTAAATAATAGTATTTACTAAAAATAAAATATATACACATTATATATTCACTCAGCTTCACATCCTTTTCTAAAATCTAAATAAACATTGTGTGGGTGATTAATCTTCTACATTTATTGAGCAACTATATTTAGCTCTGTAAAGTGAAAAGATTGAAATAAGGTCAGTATCTGGATGATGTAAGAGAGTGGGAAGGTGAGGGGTGTAAATCATTGGTTAAAAGTTGGAGTTTTCAATACTAAGCAAAAAGAACAAATCTGGAACAATCATGTTACCCAATGTCAAGTTATACATCAAGGTGATAGTAACCAAAACAGCCAAAAGTTGACACATAGATCAATAGAACGGAATAGATAACCCAGAAATAAAGCCAAATACCTACCACCAACTGATCTTCAATAGAGCAGAAGAAAATATACGCTGGGGAAAGAATGCCCTATTCAATAAATGGTGCTAGGGAAATTGGGTAGCCACGTGTGGAGGAATGAAATTGGATTCTTATCTCTTACCAAATACAAAAATTAAGTAAAGATTGGTTAAAGACACAAATAGAAGACTTGAAACAGTAAAAATTCTAGAAGAAAGCGTAGGAAAAGTTCTTCTGGACATTGGTTTAAGCAAATAATTCATGACTAAGACCACAAAAACAAGCATGGCAAAAACAAAAACAAATGGGGCTTAATGAAACTAAAAAGCTTCTGAATAGCAAAAGAAATATAATCAACAGAATAAATAGAAAACTTACCGAATAGAAAAAAATATCCTCAACTATTCACCTGGCGAAGAACTAATATCCAAAGTCTACAAGAAACTCAATGAACTTAGCAAGAAAAAAAAATAATAATCCCACTAAAAAGTGGGCAAAGGGCATGAACAGACATTTTTCAAAAGAAATGAAAGATGAATGGCCAACAAACACCTGGAAAAAATGCAGCAACTAATCACCAGGGAAATGCAAATAAAAACCACAATGAAATACCACCTTACCCCTGATGTTTTGGCCATTATTAAAAAGTCAACAGATGGTGGTGTAGAGGCAGTGAAAAGGGAAAGCTTATACACCATTGGTGGAAATGTAGATTAATACAACCTCTATGGAAAATAATGTGGAGATTTCTCAAAGAACTAAAAGTGGATCTACCATTTGATCAAGAAATACAACTACTGGATATCTATCTCAAGGAAAGGAAATCATTGTATTAAAAAGGTGCATGCAATCATATTTTATTGCTGCCCAATTCACAATCACAAGGATGTGGAATGAAGCTGAGTGCCCATCAATGGAGGAGTGGATGAAGAAAATGTGGTATATATACGCACAAAATACTACTCAACCATAAAAAAAGATGAAATAATTTCTTTCGCAGAAACTTGGGTGGAACTAGAGTAAAGTAACGTGGGAATGGAAAACCAAATACCTTCCTTCATTAGTGTGACGACCTTGGGGTACATACGGGTATATAGAATTGTACAATGGATATTGGAGACTCAGACTGGGGAAAGGTGGGGCAGTGAGAGAAGAAAAACTACCTAATGGAGGGAGTATACACTATTCAGATAATGGTACACTAATAACCTGGGCATCACTACTGTACAATTCATTCATGCAACAAAAAACCCACTTGTGCCTCTACATCTTTTGAAATATTTAAAAAGAATTGATAGGCTTTTGGATAGAGGTTGACTCTCTTATACTTATTGGAATTTTCCTTCTCTTTTCTTGTTTGACATAGGTGTTGGTATGTTTGTGAACACAGAAAGAGTAACACAGTGCTAACAAGTAATGAGAAAAATGAAGCTTTTACTCCCACTCCTTCATGTCTGCTCTTATTTTATTTTATTTTTGAGACAGAGTCTCAAGCTGCCACCCCAGCTGGGTAGAGTGCCATGGCATCCCAGCTCACAGCAACCTCAAGCTCTTGGGCTTAAGCGATTCTCTTGCTTCAGCCTCCCAAGAAGCTGGGACTACAGGTGCCCACCACAATGCCCGGCTATTTGTTGTTGTTGTTGCAGTTGTTATTGTTGTTTCAGCTGGCCCAGGCTGGGTTTGAAACCCGCCAGCCCCGCTGTATGTGGTGGGTGCCCTACCCACTGAGCTACAGGCAGCGCTGCCTGCTGTTATTTTTAGACCTTCTATTTTTAAAAAAGCTATAATCATAGGATCCCCATTTACCATCTCAGTCATCTAAATTGGACAAGATGCAGAGATGGAGAGTATATACAGAGCCACCCAAAGGGAATGCCAATAGGAAGGGCAGGAATATGGATATTATATACATCCCCTCAGTTGCTTTTGGATGCAGCTTTCTTTAATTTGTATTTTTTACTATAAAATTCAAAAAGGGTCACTGCAAAATTTAGAAAATGCTGAAAAAAATAAGAAGGATATAAAAGTATCTCTGAATCCTGTCATCCAGAGATGACTGTTAACTGTTAACATTTTGGCAGAGTTTTTATTATTTACACACTTATGTTTTGAAATTTTAAACAAAAATTGGATTAATTAAGTAGGATGGTATATAAGTTTTATCTTGTTTTGGCCAAACAAACCATGAACATTTTCTTTTTCTTTCTTTTTTTTTTTTTTGGAGACAGAGCCTCATGCTATCCCCCTGGGTAGAGTGCCATGGCATCGCAGCTCATAGCAACCTCCAACTCCTGGGCTCAAGCGAGTCTCCTGCCTCAGCCTCCCAAGTAGCTGGGACCACAGGCGCCTGCCACAACGCCCGGCTATTTCTTGGCTGCAGCCATCATTGTTGTTTGGCGGGCCCGGGTTGGAGATTCAAACCCGCCACCTTAGGTGTATGTGGCTGGTGCCTTAGCCGCTTGAGCCACAGGCGCCGAGCCCATGAACATTTTCTAGATATGAACATCCAAGTCTATTTCTCATTTTTCTTATTTTTACAAAACAAGGCATTATTCCAAGAATTTGAGTGGAAGATTCTTTTTAGTAATTCAGGCATATGTAGTTCATGGCATTTGAGAATTAACGTCCCCATTATGATTTATTCCCCTGTGAGACAGTACCCATTGGATGAGTTGGCAGGTGAAAGAGAAAGAAAAAATGAGTTTTGATCCATTATTGATGGGTATGGGGAAGAAATTGAGGGTACTGGACCACGTATGACAAAACTATTCTTAGCTGGCTGTGTTTATGAAATTCTGATTGCTACCATAATTACATGAGAGACATGACTAAAAAAGCTTTCAGAAATTTTAAAAACAAAGACTTTATTGTAATAGAACTTAAAAATCATGCATTTGTGTCATGTTAATGAAATTGCATGTAAAATATAAAGACCTGGGCAGAGGAGAATGAGCTTCAAGGGATAGAATTTCTGATATCATTGTAATTTTAAGCAGTGTGGATATTCCCGGGAAAAATTTTGGACACCATTGGGGATTTCCTCTTTACTGGATTTGGACAATATCCTCCTATTATTCACAGGAAGCAATCTCCACTATAAAAGGGCGTCAGCAGAAGCGTTTGGCTACTCTTGGCTGACTTCACTTCAGAACGGCTTACCGACCCGAGGCAGAGCAGCCGAGACACACACTAGAGGAATCCGACACTCAATCACTCCCCACAGCAGTAAGTACAGAATTCTTCACGACCGCACTCTGCGTTCACGAAACATAGATTTGTCAACACGAGCAGGTCTGCAAAAAGCCTTCTGAGAAAAATCGCACCTGTACAAGCTCTTACTATGTTGTGGTTAAACTTGTCTATTCTCTTTGACTTAAATGATGACAATCTTAAATTTTGCTTTCATTCGTTTGACTAAACTTCTTTGAAAAAAGCAAAGATTGTGGCACTATAATCTGTTACCTTAAACCTGGAGGTAGATTGACGTACTGGATTAGCCAGGATATCCTTCCTCAATCAATTTTGTACTTTTTCTCCGCAGAAAAGTATTCCGAGTCTAATCCTTTGGTGGGAAGAACTCTTGAAGTCATGATTGCATCCCAGTTTCTCTCTGCTCTCATTTGTGGTAAGTCAGCGTATTAGTGAGACCAGACGTTTTCATCCTTGTACTATTGAAATTTCAGACTGGAGCATCTTTTTTTTTTTTTTTTTTTTTTTGGGACAGAGTCTTACTATGTTGCCCTGGGGAGTGCTGTGGTATCACAGCTCACAGCAACCTCCAACTCTTAGGCTTAAGCAATTCTCTTGCCTCAGCTTCCCAAGTAGCTGGGACTACAGGCACTTGCCACAATGCCCGGCTTTTTTTTTTTTTTTCCGCTGCAGTTGTCACTGTTATTTGGCTGGCCCAGGCTGGGTTTGAACCCACCTGCCTCCGTGTATGTGGTCAGTGCCCTACCCACTGAGCTACGGTGCCACCTGGAGTATCTTTCTTGTGTAAAGCTCTCCTGGACATTGCAGCATCCCTGAATGCTGCCTGCAATGTGTTCTGCACGGGTCAGAGGCAATTTACTTTATTTCTTCATGTCTGTTCTCCCTTTGCCGTAAAGTATTGCTCATATACGATCTACTTCCCAGATGCATTGTGAGGTCACATAAAGTGCCTCATACAGTGCTTGGGAATGCATGTTAAGTGCTCAACAAATCTTAGTAGATATTGTTCTAAAATGAGTTTACTAATGTTAGGTTGTGGTGGGTGAGTACAGGTAATGCACCCAGTGGATGGTTGGTCACACAAGGGATATCCCATTAGTGGCAGTTTCTTCATACTACTCACTTTTGAAAAGATGAAAAAAATTTGGGTTATTTCCAGAGCCACAGCAGGCCAAAATTAAGACCATAAAAGCCCAGTTAACAGAGTTAAACCATAGCAGGCGCTAAACCGCACCATTTCCTTTTTATTTCCTATCCTAGTGCTTCTTATTAAAGAGAGTGGAGCCTGGTCTTACAACGCCTCCACAGAAAACATGACTTACGACGAGGCCAGTGCGTACTGTCAGCAGAAGTACACACACTTGGTCGCGATTCAAAACAAAGACGAGATCGACCACCTCAACTCCATATTGAGCTACTCACCAAGTTACTACTGGATTGGAATCAGAAAAGTCAATAACGTGTGGATCTGGGTGGGAACCCAGAAACCTCTGACGGAAGAAGCCAAGAACTGGGCTCCAGGTGAACCCAACAATAAGCAGAACAACGAGGACTGCGTGGAAATCTACATCAAGAGAGACAAAGACACCGGCATGTGGAACGACGAGAGATGCAGCAAGAAGAAGCTTGCTCTGTGCTACACAGGTAGGAGCTCGAGGCACAGCGTGGGGTGGTTCAGGGTGTGGGCATCTGGACAAATTCATGGCCTCTGAAAATCGGTCTCTGTAATGGTAATTTTATGTTCTGAAAGATATGATTTGAAGACGTTCTTTTTAACTGCTGAAGTAACTCTCTGTATCTTTGTGTGAATGTAGGCAAGAATGTATGCTTAGATGTATACATATAATATTGGCATATATGTATATGCATCATACTATGTATTCACAGAATACATAACACACACACACACACCATACATATTTTAGTTACTTTTTTATTTGTGGTAGGAATATTGTCCTCAGAGTTTGTGATAAAGGAATTTTCTACGCTTGGTGCCAGCTACAGGTAGTTCTTCTGTTATCTGTTCATTAACATCAAGGTTTCAAATAGGCTCGAAGCCTAGATTTGACATTTCATAAGTTTAACTTCAGTTAGAATCTCTGGCATTCTGTTTCACTGGTCGCGTCTGGGTTGCACACTGATGATCCTGAATCAAAGGAACTCCTTGTAAGTGCGATCACAGTCCTCACCCTGGTGCATGGTTTTCCGCAGCTGCCTGCACTGATACCTCCTGCAGCGGCCATGGTGAGTGCGTGGAGACCATCAATAACTACACCTGCAAGTGCCACCCCGGCTTCAGCGGACTCAAGTGTGAACAAGGTAAGTCTTGTCACCTTTTCTTTCACTCAAGATGATAACGCCACCTCATGTCCTAGCTGGGTTTGGGGTTGGGTCTATACAGTGCTTGGGAATGCATATTAAGTGCAATCTCTACCCTGCTGTCTATGGTACAATGTTGTGGTTAAGAGCAGTGACTACGGAGTCAGACCTTTTGGGGTTCAAATCCTAGGCTGACCAGTTATTCATCATAGCACCTCGACAAGAACTTATTCAAGCTCTTGGTCACAGCTTTCTTATTGTAAAATGAGGATAATACAGTACCAAGTTCACAGGCTTAAGGTTCCACAGTGCCTGACACAGAGGAAACAGTCAATAAAGCGTAGTTGTGGCTTCTAGGGTTCTTCCCACCCATGCGAGATGAGACACCAGCAGACTGATTGGGGTTCCTCTTTCAGTTGTGACCTGTGAAGCTCAGAAGGACCCCGAGCATGGACGCCTGGTTTGCAGCCACCCATTTGGGAACTTCAGCTACAATTCTTCTTGCCGGGTCAGCTGTGAAAGGGGCTACCTGCCGAGCAGCGCGGAACCCCTGCAGTGCACGTCCTCCGGGGAATGGACTCATCCTCCCCCAGTCTGCAAGGGTAAGTCTCTCCCAGGATGCAAAGGACATTCTCTAGCTCATCTCTCATTGCCCCCATTTTTTATCCAACTGATACCATTTTAAAGCTCCAGGGAAAGGTCTTTGGTGGTGGTGTTTTTAATAAAACTTGTTCTCTCAGCCAATATAACATGACCAATGTAGCATCTGCTTGGGTTGAGAAAGGCCTTTATCCTGTGTTTCAAATGAGTTCTGCTGATTTGTAAGGGAGAGCGTATGAGCAGTGAAACTCTGGACATCTTGAGACTTTCTCGGCTTCTTTACCTGTTTCACTTTTCCAGGCAGTGGGACTAACTTAAGATCATGATAATCAAATAGTCTTAATATCTCCTTTTTTCCCTCTCAATCTTATCTTTCTGGACCAGAGAGGGGAGAACAAAATCACTCCTGCAAACCTATTGGGCCAAAATAAATGAATGTTTTATGTATGTCAGGATTGTTTTTAATCACAATTAGTCACAAATCCTGAACTAGAATCTATCACTGTCTTCAGTTTTTCCTTAACATAAATGATAAAATAGATCAGAGATCACTCATCATGTAAGTTTTACATTAGTCAAAGTAAAAACTCATCAGGGAAGACAGAAATATCAACAACACAGAGTATGTATCATTCTGTAAAATTCATGGTCTCTTCCCAATCCTCAGTGGTCGAGTGTGATGCTTTGACAAAGCCTGACAGTGGGGTCATGGACTGCTTGCCCGGTCTGGACAGCTTGCCTTGGAACACAACCTGTACATTTGGCTGTGAGGAAGGATTTGAACTCATGGGCGCCCGGAGCCTCCAGTGTACCTCATCTGGGAACTGGGACAACAAGAGGCCCACATGTAAAGGTAGCGTATCTGCACACAAAGGCTCCCTGGGGACTCACCTTTTCTCAGTTCATACTAGTAATGGGCAAGCCAGCCCTGCTGACGTAAATGGTCCATGTGTTACAGCTGTGACGTGCAGCACCCTCCACCAGCTTCAGAATGGCTCTGTGAACTGCAGCTCTTCCAGTGCTGGGAAGTTTGCCTTCAAGTCATCCTGTGACTTCACCTGTGACGAAGGCTTCATGCTGCAGGGGCCGGCCCAGATTGAATGCACAGCACAAGGGCAGTGGACGCAGCAAGCCCCCGTTTGTGAAGGTAAGCCCACGAGCCCTTCCTTTATACTTTCTTAAAGAGTGATCTTCAAATGGGCCCAGTGCAGATGAAACCAGATGCCCACTTTAAGCATAGAAATCAGATTTGATGAGCAACGCTCGTCTGACCGTCTTTGAGACTCATTGAAAAGAACCAGTGCTTGACCAGGGCAAGGACTGGAAGAAGAGTGAATGCTTTGCTAGTTTCTTAATTGTACTGTGCTAATATAACTTTATAGCTACCGGCATGGAGTAGGCAGAATTCCTAATCTAAACCATTTCAGCCATTTTAACAAGCATAATAATAAGAACATGGCTTGGAACTAAAACATTCATCACACCTTTCTTCCCCAAAAGGTCATAACTAGCAGTGATGAAAATGCTTCCAGTGTGGGGTCAATTACAGAATAGTCTTGACATATATATAAGCACTAAAATTTAATTCACTTTTAATTCACAGCAAGGATATTGAAAACAAGTAGATTTTACTATTAGGGACTGGCATTCTCCCTGCCAAAGGCAGCACAGAATGATTTCCAATGGCCAAAAGTTGTAATACCAAACCGAATTGTAAAGCAGACAAATTTTACACCGGGGCCTCTTCTTGTCCTTTCTTTTCTGGCACCATCTGTGAGCATCTGGGATCCATCAGTTGCCATCTGACTGGCAGAATGCTTCTTAGAGAACAGGGCTCAGGAACCAAAGTTCCTGGGAAAGGCTGTCCTTAATTAGTGCCCTTATCAATGACGGGATTGGAATCCAAGACAACCTAGACGTCTTTCCAGTTATTCAGGGAATAATGAAGAATCTTAAGCTCTCCAAGTATTGCTTTGTCCCACGTGGACTGAATTCTCTCTTCAAATACTCACTCGTTGCACTGACCCTCATACTGATATTTCAGCTCTCCAGTGCAGACCCTTGTCTAGCCCAGACAGAGGCTACATGAATTGTCTTCCCCATGCTTCTGGAAGTTTCCAAAGCGGATCCAGCTGCGAGTTTTCCTGTGGGCAGGGATTTGTGTTGAAAGGATCCAAAAGGCTCCAGTGTGGCCCCACAGGCGAGTGGGACAGCGAGAAACCCACTTGCGAAGGTACGGTCTTTGTTTTTATTTCAATTTATTTTAAAGTAAAAACTATTGAGGATCTTAGAGGCTTGATTGCCTTGAGAAACCTGCTTCTGCCTGGTGCAAACAAACCTCTCAAGTGTTCTCTCCTGTCTTCCAGCTGTGAAATGTGAGGCTGTCCACTCACCCCCACGGGGCCGGGTGAGGTATACCCATTCCCCTACTGGAGAATTCACCTACAGGTCCGTTTGCGCCTTCAGCTGTGACCAAGGCTTTGAATTACATGGATCAGCTCAACTTGAGTGCACCTCTCAGGGACAGTGGACAGAGGAGGTCCCCTCCTGCCAAGGTAGGACTGAGTTCAGACTTTTAGGGAACAGGGCAAATACTTCTCAAGTTTCTGAACCTAGATTGCTCCAAGGGGCTTGATCCTAAATTTTTACATGGTTAAAATGAAGTAATATTTATAATTTACACATATGGGGACTGTTAAAGCCAGTTTTAGGAGTGTCCCAGTAGATTTTTCTTAACCTTTGCCCATGTGCCTATCATTTTTAGTGGTTCAATGTTCAAGCCTGGCAGTTCTGGGAAAGGTCAACATGAGCTGCAGTGGGGAGCCTGCGTTCGGCACCGTGTGCAAGTTTGCGTGTCCTGAAGGGTGGACCCTCAACGGCTCTGCGGCTCTGACGTGTGGTGCCACAGGACACTGGTCTGGGGTGTTGCCTACCTGTGAAGGTGATACATTGATTGATGGAGGTGGCCTGGGGCACTAAAGAGAATAAGGAGAACTGTCTTATTGCAGCAATTACCTATTCCTCAAGTTCAAACCAGAAAGGTAGCCCAGGGTAACAAGTTATGAATATTGAATGATATGGGGATGGAGAGAGAACAGAGGTGGCATGTCAGTGGAATGGGTAGAAATACGACAGCTGGAAAAAGGAGACATAGAGAGGAAAGGAGGAGGGAGAAATAGAAAATAATAAGGTGGGGGGGGGAGAGCACACAACCACAACTGATTGCAGTATTAACCAAAGTCTGTGCAGTATCGTGAAAGAACTTGGCAAATCAAAGTTCAACCTGGCAGCTGGAAGAGAGAGAACCTCAGAGGTGGTTTTGGGAAAAACTAAAAAACCTTTAAAGCAACATCTCTGCTCCACGGTTTGAATTAGTGGCTCTTGTGCTCCCAGTAGTTAATGTACAGAGAAAAGGCCAAATTGTCAGGACAGAAAGACTTTACGTCAATTCCCTCTCATGACAGTCCTTTCCCTCTTGTTTCCTTAGCTTCCCCTGAGTCCAACAATCCCTTGATAATTGGACTTTCTGTTACTGGAGCATCCATCATGACATTGACATCATTTCTCCTCTTGCTTCTGAAATACTTGCGGAAGAAAGGTGAGGGAGTCTAAGAATGCACTCCACCAGTGTTTTCAAAAATATATATTTTCCCCATTGACGAGTCCTGTTCTCTCTTGCACATTTAAATGCTAACTGGAATCTAGTTATTAAACAGTGAGAAACTGCAGTGTAATTAAGCAGAAGTCTTAGAAAAAGAGTCTGTAGGACAACTAAAAGTATGCGAAGCGTTTCGGGAAATATAAATGTTAGTTGTGCTAACCCGGAACAACTCCAGGGGGTGTTATTTACATTAAATTAGACGATTGTCCCTGGAAGTTGTGCAATGAGACTGCCATGATTAGTGCTCTCGGGAAAATGAATAAAACGCTACCTTAAAAGATTTATTTGGAATACAGTCTTAAATTTGTGAATATCTCATAAGGGATATGCAAGGCCAGCCGGCCACACTCCTGAAATACTTAAACATTTTTGAACTAAGTTCTGACATTTAAAACATAGGAAATTTCACAGAAAAATTCAGATTCCAGATTTCTCATGAAAACTCGAAAGCTGAATCTGGCAAGATGACCCTATAACTATTAGGTGGTATTAGGAAGCTGGTGTGCCCTTTGGGTGTACACTTGGCCTTTTAGCCTCATTACCACCAAGCAGTGCTTGTGTTCTGATCATTACAGAGGCCTTGAGGCTTCGTGTTTGCAACCCCTGCTGAATCAAGTCATATTGTGTGTGGATTTGATATGTTCTTAAATGTCATTTAGTCTACTACAATCATGGTTTTCTTTTCTCTTGCAGTCAAGAAATTTGTTCCTTCAAGGTAAGTTGCATTCTTGGGCAAAGCATGCCATTGAGCAGTCTACACATTTTTCTCTCGTATGCTGGAGAACAGTGCTTTATTTAGTGTTCTCCTGTATTCCACAGCAGCTGCCAAAGTCTTGAATCAGATGGAAGCTACCAGACGCCTTCTGACCTCATTTAAGTTCAAAAGAATCAGGTAAGACTTGAAAGTCACGTAGGTTTATACGAGAGGTGTCCTCTCTACATGTTCTATTTCTCCTTGAACCCTCCAAACCTGCCAGTGAGGGGGAAGAAGGGCAATCATCCACCTTCATAGTATTTTACAGAAACTTGCTTCATGTCTTATAGAAGGAGAAGAATAAAAGAGCTGGCTTTCCTGAGTTATTTTATTTATGAAAGCATAACGATGATGACGATAGCTACTTCTTATATAGCACTATATCCCAGAAGCTGTCCCAAGCTAGGAACTGTATGAGATGGGGCTGTTACTATATCCCTCATCACAGATGGAGAAAATGAGGCACAGAGAGGGAAGCTGTCTGAAATCTCAAAGCTAGTCAGTGGTATACCCAGGGTTCAAACCCAGGCAGTCTGGCTCTAGAATGTGTATTCTCAACCATTCTACTCTTCTTTGTGAGAATTAGAATGGGCCAAGTGCCTCTGAGTGATTTTTTTTTTAGTTAACATTTTTTGGGGTTCAGTTTTAGGTTTACAGAAAAACTGAGCAGAAAGTACCAAGAGTTCTAACATATCCCCTGAACAACTCTTTCCAGTCACCCCTGTGGTTGAATCTTACCTTAGTGTTACACCTTATGGGAGTAACATTATTGATACATTATTATCAATTAATGTCCACATGATCTCCACAGGTTACAGAGGAATCCCTCTGTGTAGCCAGTGTGTGCTCAGTGGTCTGTACTAGAGTGTGCATTTTGTAGTCATTATCAGTAGGCAGAATGTTAAGTATTCTGATGACACGCATGCTTATATTTGCAGGAACACAAGTGCATCCAGAGCTAGCGTCATACTCTGAAGACGGCAGAGGCAGAGGGCTCTCCCCGGATCTCTGGCTCTTCTTGCCTACTCTACCTACTGCCTTGACAGCCAGGATCAAGGCACCCACCATCAACGATCCGGTGGGCAAGGCCAGCCTTCCACCAAGAAGACTCGATCTTCTCTTTCTGAATTTCAGTATCAAGAAAGTGCTGGCTACTGAAGGGAAGGCTCATTTTCTTCCAAACAAGAGGAAGAGACCAAGACTATGGAATCTCAGATTTCCTTTTCTTGGTCTCCCTTGCTCACTGTGGGATCTCAGTGGAAAAACAATATTTTCTGGCTTTCTTTTGCCCTGAGAGTGTTTCAAATGCTGTCATGGGGGTGAATCATAAGTCTCAAGAGAGGGAACAAATTGGCCAAAATTATTCTAACTTGAAAAAATGACAGATTTTTAATGCCCACTGGTGATGGCTTGGAGGCATATGGTTGTGAATGGTGCAAATCCTACTGAGTGCTCTGTGTGAGGATTGCTAAACACAGTTTTAATCCCTTTGTCCCTATGGGATTCAGTGCTTTTTTCAAGGTTTCTTGAAGATGGTGGCCTTATTCGAAAAGAATGAAGTGTAATCTTCTACAATTCTTAATCCAGTCCTGCGTAGTAGAGACACAGAGAATGTATAAATATTGTGAACTATGATAGGGTAGAAGTTACATATCCTTGATTACCACCTCATTGTTTCTTAACGAATTGTTACATCTGTAGTAAATTTACTTCAAAAAAGGGCACAAGTAGTCCCCCAGCATAATGTTAACTGGTATAAAGTTATGAGTGTTTTACTATAGTTGTTCTAAAAACGTGGTATCAGGACAGTAAACTCTGAGTGGAAGATTTGTATATTGTCAGGTATTTTTTCAGAAATGTGAGGTTTCTGTGATGAAAAACTTTCAGGAGACCAAAGTTTCTGATTTGAGAGAAGCACAAATACAAACAAACAAAGGTACAATTTTAATGGATGTCTTTGTTGGGGGGGGAAAAAACATGGAAATGTGGCTGGGCTTTGCTTTCCTACTAAGATGTCTTCAGAAGTGGTGTGTAAACTTTTGTATAGTATGTACAGTTTTAAATCCATAACAGGAACTCACCACGTGAAAGATCCATCTAGTCGATTTTTACAAAGCAAGCATGTCTGATCATTATTCTCTGGGTGTTTTATTCTGTGTGTTGGTGTGTTTTGAAAGAGAGGAAAGTCTGTGTGAGCAAGTATTTATGTTTATTTATTAGCAGATTTTAAAATTCCTAAGGAATCTTCAGTTATCATTTGATCACTGGCAGTGAGAAATTCTTGGTCAGTCCTTGCCAAAGATGCTCCAGCCTCAGAGTGTGAGAATCGAAATTCTCCCACACTTCCCTCAACTCAGTATGTATTGAAAAAGGAGTTTCAGAGAAGGGCTGAACAGTGAGCATGGCCTACAGTCCATGTGGAGTGTGACGAGGATCAGAACAGGGTGGGGGGTTTTGTGGGACGGAAGACCTTTGGGAAAAAAAGAGACAGAGAGAAAGCAAGAACGACTGTGTGATCAGGCTACGTAGGAAATGAACTAGTATTTTCTTTGAGATTATTCGAATATAAATATTTATATATACTGCATTAGAAGTAGCTGTGTGAAATATAAATGTGGTCTGTGTTTGAATTTTATAAGGTGTTTTAAATTGTGATTTAAAATATTTTACAGTTTTTTTAAACTATGTATTTATTTAAGCTTATCTCAGATCTATTGTATTTGATACCATACCATGAAGCTGGACAATAAACATGTTTATATTTATCACTTTGTATAGAGTCTTTCTTAAAAACTTAATTTAGCTGAAACTCACATATCATAATAGTCACCTTTTTATTTTTTTATTTTTTAATTAATTAAATTTGATACAGAGTCTCATTCTATCACTCTGGGTAGAGTGCTGTGGTGTCATTGTTGCTCACAGCAACCTCAATCAAGCCGTCCTCTTGCCTCGGTCTCCCAGGTAGCTGGGACTACAGGTGCCCACCACCACGCCCAGCTAGTTTTTCTATTTTTAGTAGAGATGGGGTCTCACTCTTGCTCAGGCTGGTCTTGAACTTCTGAGCTCAAGTAATCCCCATGCCTCAGCCTCCCAGAATGCTAGGATTACAGACGTGAGCCACCATTCCTGGCCACAGTTCACCCTTTTAACATATACAAGACTTTACACCTATTGCCAATGTCTAGCTCCAAAAAATTTCCATCATTCCCCAAAGAAACCCTGTGCCATTAGCACTTATTCCCTGGTCTTCCTCCCCCATATCCCCTGGAAGCCACTAATTTACTTTCTTTCTCTATGGATTTGCCTATTCTGGAAATTTTTTATCAACAAAATCATACAGAATTGCTTCTTTCACTTGCCATGTCTTCTTTTTCTTTTTTTTTTTTGAGACACAGTCTCACTTTGTGGCCCACTTTAGAGTGCTGTGGCATCATAGCTCAAAGTCTTAGGCACAAGCAATCTTCTTGCTTTAGTCTCCCAAGTACCTAGGACTACAGGTGTTTGCCATAATGCCTGACTTTTTTTTTTTTTTTTAGAGACAGGGGTCTCTTGCTCAGGCTGGTCTCAAACTCTGGAGCTCAAGCAATCCCCCTGCCTGCCTTGGCCTCCCAGAGAGTTAGGATTACAGGCATGAGCCCCTGCGCCTGGCCTCACTTGCCAAGTTCTTAGGGTTCACCCATATTGTATCTTGTGTAAGTGTTTCACTCCTTTTTTTTTTTGTTATTAAATGATAGCTGTATACATTAATGAGAACACGGGGTACAGTGTAGTGTTTTTATATACAATTTGAAATACTTTCATCAAGCTGGTTAACATAGACTTCATGTCATTTGCTTAGTCATTGTGTCAAAACATTTATATTCAAGTTCTAGAAAAGTTCACTTGTACCCTTGAGACAGATCATATAGGTGATCTTTCTAGTCACCCTCTCAGCACCCAGCCGCCCTTCTCCCCTCTGTTTCACTCCTTTTTATGGCTGAGTAATATTCTATTGTATGGATGGGCTACATTTTGCTTGCCCATTCCTCAACTGATGGTCTTGGGGTTGTTTCTGCTTATTGGATATGGTTAATAATACTGTTATGAATATTCATGTTCAAGTTAAACTCATGCTTTCAATTCTCTTCCATACCTAGCAAGAGAATTGTTGGGTCGTGTGATAACTTTATGTTTATTTTTGAAGAACCACCAAAATATTTTCTAAAGAGGTGGTACCATTTCACAATCCCACCAGCAGGGCACAAGGGTTCTAATTTCTCCACATCCTGGCCAATATTTGTTATAGTCTGTCTTTTTTCTATTATTGTCATCCTAATGCCTCTAAAGTGGTAGACATTCATGAGGGCTCTTACACTCATACTGTAAAGATTTAAAGAAAATACTAAAATCTAAGAGAAATTGTTTTTAATTCCAAGTTGCTCAAATTAACTGATAGACCTTCATTAACATTCCAGACTCAGTTATTCAACAAGATTTGAGACAGAGTTCTTTTCTTTTTTTTCCCTACCCCAAATATGTGCCTTCCCTCTTCTGAAGTAGTGTTAATCCACAGGCTTGATATGTACCAGGCCAAAAACAAACTCAACAAAACCAATGAATCTCATTGCCATTAGAGAATCAACAAAGAAAGAAAAAGGAGGAGGAGGGGGAAAAAAAGAACACTCACCTATAGTTTATGGCCCAAACGGAATTTGTTTATTCATCTCCCCATTTGTTTAGCTGACATTGAGTGCTAGATGTTATATTTCTGGATGTGTGGTGTGAAAAACCCTACAGCTACAATATTTAAAATTGCTTGATGAAATACAGCAGCTTGCTTTAAGGGAAGAGCTGAACTTACGAAAAAGAAAGAAAGTCTCATGCAAAGAATTGCTTAGGGCTCAGAGACCCAGGCCATGGAAGACTTCGTGAGGACTTTAGATTTTACTCTGAGTGACACAGAAAGAGTGACGTGGTCTGGCCGTGTGCTTTTGAGCTTGTTGTCTTCTCCCCCTCTCCCTCCAGTGCCTCACCCACTGCCCGTCCTCAGCTGTGTCCCGTGTCCCAGGAGGCTGACTCCTGTGGACTGGTTGTCCCGTGATGGGTGGGCTGGCCTCCAGTTGTTTTGACTAAGAGGCACATGAAGGAAACAGAGAGTGAGGGGAAAGAGAGGGCAGGATATTTTCTTATTCACTCTCTGGCTGCTTCAGTGCTCTGCGTCTGGAAGGAGCTGTACACTTCCTGCTTTTCATTAAGGGAAACAGGTCTCACCGAGTTTCAATAACACAATTTCCTCCCCTTGACTCTTTAGCCCCAGGGATAGCAATAGCATCTAGCCGCTGGTCTCTGGATGCCCCACTTTCTTCTTGGTTGTTCTCCTACCCTTGCCCAGCAAGTGGTCCCTCCATTTAAGGCTCTTCAGTGGGTGAAGAATTTACCCATCTAGGATGAATTCTGTCTCTGGCTGAGCCTCTGAATGAAATACAGTTTGATTGAATCTTCTTTAAGTTGAAGAAAAGTACAGAAGCCTAAAGTCCAGATAGGAGGGTTTTGTAATAATACAGATGAGAGATGATGGTGGTTTGGACGGTTAGTAAAGTGGAGATGACTGAATGCTAAAAATTTTTGAAAGTAAAGCCAAAAAAATTTCCTAAAATGTTAGGCATGTATTGTGAGAAAAAGAGAGAAGTCTCAGATAACTCCAGATGTTTTGGTAAGTAACTGGAAGGATGGAGTTATAATTGAGATGGGAAGGGATATGGAAAGAGCCCTCCAGGATTGGAGGAGAGATTCAGAAGTTCAATGTGGGCTATGCAAAATGTAAGAGGCTTATTAAACAACTAAATAGAGATAAAAAGCAGGCATTTGGCTGCAGGAGAATGGTCCTGGCTAGAAATATAGATTTGCACATCATTAACCTTTAGATGGGCAAAGTTACGAGAGTAGATTGGATCCCCACGTCAGTGAGGGCCGACAAAGAACAGAAAAGCAGTGATGCCTGGGAGCACTCCAAAGGTTTGGAGGTTGGGGAGATAAGAGAAACTTAGCACATGAAACAGAGGAGGAATAGCCAGTGAAGCAGGAGGAAAACCAGGGGCTGGCTGGTGAAATAAAATGAGGATACAGAATAGGTTTGAGGGGGTGAGCGAAGTGTAGGACTTTGGTAAGAGCCGTCTCAGGGAACTGGTGTGGTTGAGAGGCTGATTGGATAAGGTTCAGGAGAGAATGAGAGAAAAGGACTTAGGAAAACAAGTCCAGACATTTCTTTCAGGGTATAGTAGGAGCACTGGCACTTTCAGACCCATGAAAGTTTTGTTCACGCTTTACCATGTCTTCAAGCTCTTGCCAGAAATTCAGCTTAATGATCAAGAGTGCAGGCTTTGGAACTGACCAGCCTACGCTCAGAACCCCATCTGTGTCTCTCACCTGCTATGTGGCTAAGGCAACTTTTTAAAACCTCTTTGAGACTTTAAAATGGAGATAATAATAGTACCTACAGCAGAGTGCTATTACAAAGACTAAATGAAGTGATAAATATGGGGTCTGAACTCTGTGGCTATTACAGTTGATATTATTATTATCATTCTAAAAATGCAAATTTGATGATGTCAGTGACTGTCCTTCATCATACACGTCCTACACACCTATGCAGTCACATCTGCTTCGCACGCTGCACTCCAGGAATGTAAGGGCAAAAAACTCTCTTCAGGGCTTTAGAAAGCGCCACTAATAAGCATCTCCACTAGGTGGCGAGCAAGGAAAGAGAGACGAGAAGGAACTGAAATTGGTACAGGGTATTAATGCCTTCGGAGAGATTTCTTAATTCACTTTATTCATTCATACAGGAGGCTTCTGTGGGATGGTCAGCAAGGAATATGACAGGGGAAGTAGTAGGTCTCTGGGGAAGAGCCAAAGGTAAGAGGAAGAAAAGAGATGCTAGATAGAATTAAAAGCTATCTACCGATTAATGTCCCCTGGGACTATGTACACCTACTGGTTTGCTCTATGGGAGTTTGGCAGATGTCATAAATTTGTCCAAAAATACATGTTTGACTTGAGTTGTTTGCGATTTCGAGGAGCCATCTACCATTAGTAACCAAGAATGAGCTGAGTGTTCATGAAAATGTAGAGGAGGTGGGGTGGAAAAGAAGGAGGGGAAAGAAAAGGGAAGACAAGAACAAAACAGAAAGAACAAGAAGGCGGAGAAGAGGAGGAGGAGGAAAAAGAATAGTTAGAAGAAGAATGGCAAGGGGTGGAGGAAGAGAGGACGAGCAGGAGGAAGGATGGAAAGACAAAAGGAGAGGAGGGAAGGAAGAGAGAAGCCAGGTATGACCTCTTCTAGGCCAGCAGCTCTGGTTTGCTCAGGGGGAGGTGATGGAGGCCACTCTGGGAAAGGGGTGGGGACAGAGGAGAGAGAGGAGGAGGAGGAAGGGGAAGGTGCCCAAGGGGGAGGGTGTGAGACCGAGTTAGAGAAATGATAGTCAGCCAGCCTTTTTCCTGACACCCAGTGTGATCTCTCTGCAAGGACCCAGAGACCCCTGGTCCACAGGCTGGAAGGCTGCAGAGGAACCAGGGAAGGACCAGCAAAACCATGGTGAGCCTTTCAGCCGGAACGGTTGCCAGATGTGTGGACAGAAACGCTTGGGGTTGCAGGTGCAGGTGGCAAGGAGTAATCCACTTCATGTTTGGTTTTAGAACGATAGAAACGAAAAATGCTCTGAGTCTCTCAAAACAGTGATTCTAGAATCTTTCCTCTCAGAGGTGGCTGAGTTCCTCTCCTTGACTTTGTCCCCGGTGAGACTTTAGAAGAGGGAGATTGAAATCAGCACTTTTGCAAATAAACATTGTGTTTACCTGAGAAGTGATACCCTTCAGAAAATAAAGTTTTAAGTGTGTAGGAGAGCTGGGATGTTGTCATGTTAGCTGCGCAACATGTATTTCTTTTTATTTGTAGAAAAAATGAAATGAACTGTTTCTTTCCTGGTGTCTGTTTGGCTAATTTTTTTTTTAGGTATTTAAAGCATTGACCCATTATGATCTAGTGTGGGGTTATAACAATTAATAATAATTAATTAATAATTCATTAAGTACCAGGAATACTTTAAAACATCTACATATTAATTGTTAAATAGTTTGGCCCAACAGTTCAGGAAAAAAGCAGATACAAAAATTACTGAAATGTAGAAAACAATCAGAGCAATAATGAATAGCAACTTGAGATGAACTCATGAAAAATAACATAAAACAAAACTCTGCATCAATTTCGATGTGAATTTGAAGTTATTCTTTCCTCCATGCCTGAGACATACTCAGGGGACACGTGTGTTTTATTTTGAACACTAGGGAAATCATAGTATCACCTCAAGGTGCTACAGATTTGTGGTTAAGAGTATAAATCTAAATATAATTTTGTATTTTATTTGCAGATACTTCTGCGGAAATGTCAGAGCCCTCCAAGGGACTCATGGAATGTCTTCAAGTTGTGGGTCTGGACTATGCTCTGTTGTGGTATGTTATGATATTTATATATTGCTAAGCCTTTTTTACTTGTGTTTATTTTTCCTAAATGTCTAATGGGTGTATAGTCCCAGGGGACATTAATCGGTAGCTTTTAATTCTACCCAGCATCTCTTTTCTCCCCCTTACCTTTGGTTCTTCTCCAGAAACTTCCTAACCCTGTTTTCACCTGCCATATTCCTTGCTGACTATCCCACAAAAGCCTCCAGTTATGAATGAATAAAGTGAATTAAGAAATCTCTCATAAGGCACTTAGGATCTGTATCCAATATTTAGCACCCTGTTTTCTATCAATAGTTCAATGTACATCAATGTCATTTCTACAATTATAGTGTGACATCCTTAAGGGCTGGGACTGATAGTTTTTTTGGTCCTTCTTCCATCGATGTGACAAGTTTTATGTCTGAATCTTGAAGACTGTCCACTAATCGCTTTGAACTTTCTTCCCTATTTCCTAAGATTCTTCTTCTTATTCCCTAGTTAGGATTTTCAGCTCTAGCCTAACTTACATGCTCACTCTGTCCCTCACACTTTCCTTACGTGATGTCTGCCTTGCATCATATTGGAATCTAGTGGTGTTTTCACCCAGCAAATATTGTCTTAGTCTCTGCAATAGGTAAACCCTATCCGAGGCACTGAGGATGTAGCGGTGGACCCAACAGTTTCTTCCCCTTAGACTTACTTTTTAGGGGAATGTTCTTTCAAAACATTTATTTTATGATGTCATTTACCCCCAGTCATATCTGTTCCTAAGTTTTTGGTTCATTTTTGATATATTTGATTTGATTAAGATAAATTATATATATAGTTTTTACATGTGTTATTCCTTGTTCAAATCCTTACAAAACTGTAAGAAGTGGATCTGTATTTTATTTGGTCTTTCTCCAACGTACTTGCCCTACACAGTAAAAACTCAATGTTGATGGCTATGAAAACTATTGCCTTAATGTATAACGGTCGTTCACATAGATCATTTTAGAATGTTATGCATCATTTTGGAGTCATTATTTAATTATGTATTTAGTTAGATTTCTTCAAAGCTCTCGCATTTGGAGCACCAAATGTTTATTAAATACCAAGGATGTTCACGGCATTTAACAACCAAAGATAGTCGATATTCTTGTGTATGATCTAATCAGTGGTATAATCCTGTATCACTTGGCTTTGTAAATTGCTTTTTTAAATTATGCAGTTAGATATACAGGGTGGCCATAAAGTTCATGTGCAATTTAAAATAATGTGCAATTGTAAATGAACTTTTGCATGAAAAACTACACAGATTTAGTTGCCATACAGAACAAGGGGGAGATTGAGTACCTGGAACAGATGCTGCCTTTCAGCCGTTCGTACTACTGGATAGGGATCCGGAAGGAGAAAGGGGTATGGACGTGGGTGGGAACCAACAAGTCTCTCTAAATTTTGTTTACCTATTGCATGAACTTTTATGACCACCCTGTATAAGAATTGGGCTGGGCTCGGTGCCTGTAGCTCAGTGGTTAAGGTGCTGGCCACATACACTAGGGCTGGTGGGTTTGAACCTGGCCTGGGCCTGCTAAAAACAACGATGACTACAATAACAACAACAAAAATATAGCCAAGCATTGTGGTGGGCACCCGTAGTCCCAGCTACTTTGGAGGCTGAGGCAAGAGAATTTCTTAAGCCTGAGAGTTTGAGGTTGCTATGAGCTGTGATGCCATGGCACTCTGCTGAGGGTGACATAGTGAAACTCTGTCTCAAGAAAAAAAAAAAAAAGGATTGGGCTGTACACGAGGTTTTCTTAGAAGCTGTTCTTCCTGTGATAAAATATTACTTTTTTTATATGAAAAAGATTACTTGAAAGTATGTCATTGCTCTTTCTGTCTTTATTTTGCTTCTTCCTTGGGTATATATGTGTTGGCCTTTAGGCAATTATTCCAGGATAAAAAAGTAGACTGCAAATTTTAGATTTATTTGATATTATGCTTTAAATGACTGATAGCCCCTAAGAAAATGAAATATAAATTTCTAAAATATGTTGGTTAAACAGCAATTGAAAGAATGTTGGGAAAAAATTATTATGAAAATAAATCTAGAAAGCCACTAAATTTGTCTAAAATAGAACTCTAGGTAAAAGGCATTGTATCTTCAGGCTAGAAGGTCTAGATTCTATTTCAAATCTCCAAACAACAAACTGTATGAGCTTGAGATGATTACTCACTCTCTCAGGTTCTGTGTCCTTCTGTTAGCAGTGGGCTGAGCCTGGATTAGGGCTTGGTGGTGCTTTGTGGCTATAGTATCATGCTTGTCTACATGGTTCACTCTGATGTCTTTCAGATTTCTTGGCGTATCACAGAACTGACTGCTGGACTTACCATTATTCCGACAGACCCATGAGCTGGGCCAGGGCTAGAAAGTTTTGCCAGACAAACTACACAGATTTGGTTGCCATACAGAACAAGGGGGAGATTGAGTACCTGGAACAGACGCTGCCTTTCAGCCGTTCCTACTACTGGATAGGGATCCGGAAGGAGAAAGGGGTATGGACATGGGTGGGAACCAACAAGTCTCTCACCAAGGAAGCGGAGAATTGGGGCGATGGAGAGCCCAACAACAAGAAGAGCAAGGAGGACTGTGTGGAGATGTACATCAAACGGTCCAAAGACACAGGAAAATGGAACGACGATGCCTGCCACAAACAGAAGACAGCCCTCTGTTATACAGGTAGGGAGTGAGGGCATGGTGGTGCTACCTTAGATTCAGGAAGAGCTGGAGTTAAGAGAATAGCCAGAGTAACCCCACGGGAAGTCTGGGGCATGAGAACAGTTGCTAGTTCATTCTAAAATATTTCCAGTCCTTTATAGAAGCTTGAATCATGTCACTTCTGAGCAATTTTGGTGCCTAAGGCAGGTCCCTACACCAAAACTAGAACCCTAAATTAATCCCAGTTGCATCAGGATAAGAAGTGTGTATGGGAAGAAAGGAGGGAGAACTAGACAGTCAGGGCTCCTGCCAGGCCGGGGAGTGGAAGGAGAACTGAGCCAGTTGGGGGCACATGCTCACGTCACCTCAGTTTCCTCGTGGTAGAGTAGGGTGCTGGGTGCTGTGTGGCTCCATTCTGGCCTAATCTTACAGAATTCTATATGAACCATTGCACTCTCTTTGGTATAAAATCTCTTATAACAATTCTAAAATAGAATTTTTCCAAGTCCTGTTTTAACTCGGCCTCTTATGAATTAGATCCTTCTATTTTAGCAAGTTTGGACTTTTTAATCTTAATGCTTTCTATAAAGAAAGGGATTGCCACGCAGTGATCACCTGCAGAAAGGATTCAGGACAGCTAGGTCATCATTTAACTGCTTATTACGTGAAAAATAAGTAATTCCAAGAGTTTCACAGCAGCTCTTTTCCTAAGTATCACAAGAACAGGAAGACAAGCATCACATGTACTCAGTACTAATTTGAAACTTCTAGATTAGCAACATCATGCTCACAGGAGGGAAAAATTCAATCAAATCCAAGAAGGAGGAAGATGGGGATAGGGAACTCTTACCCAGTGGGAACAATTCACGGGTGTATGGCATACTTCCTGTGTGAAGGACACAACTACAACTTAAACTTGACCTTGGCGATGCCTATGGCTCAATCGGCTGAGGTGCCAGCCACGTACACCTAAGGTGGCAGGTTTGAATCCCCAGCCCGGGCCTGCCAAACAACAATGATGGCTGCAACCAAAAAATGGCTGGGCGTTGTGGCGGGTGCCTGTGGTCCCAGCTGCTTGGGAGGCAGAGGCAGGAGACTCGCTTGAGCCCAGGAGTTGGAGGTTGCTGTGAGCTGTGATGCCATGGCACTCTACCCAGGGGGATAGCTTGAGGCTCCATCTCAAAAAAAAA
>CAUYQV010100055.1:0-17626 GCA_963574575.1 Galagoides demidoff | reverse complement strand
AGTGAGACTGTGTCTCAAAAAAAAAACAAAAAAGCCCTTCCTCCTCCGTATCTTCATGTTCAGGTGACTCTTTCTCCCTGCCAGGCCCTTGTCTTCCTACAACACAAGTAGCTCATTCCCTCTGATAGAGAAGATAAAATCATTGGGTGCCATGGCTCATGCCTGCAAAAGTGAGGTCTGAAAGAACTTTAGAAAGGTAGGACAGGAGGAGCACTTGAGGCCAGGAGTTTGAAACCAGCCTGGGCAACGTAGTGAGATCCCTTCTTTAAAAATACTTAGAACAAAACAAAAAGAAAAGATAAAAAGGGTACAAGTGAACTTTTCTAGAACTAGAGTATGAATGTTTTAACACAATAACTAAGTAAATGACACAAAGTCTACGTTAACCAGTTTGATGAAAATATTTCAAATTGTATATGAAAACACTACACTGTACCCCATGTTTGCATTAATGTATACAGCTATCATTTAATAATAAAAAAATTAAAAAAAGTCATCATAGGATGGAGCAGCCTCAAAGATGGTTTTTGCCTCCTATTTCTGTGTATGTCTCTCACTTTTAATGTTGCTAAGAAAGTGAAGAGCAAAAGGAAAAATTAATGACTGTTTCTCCCTCTCTTTTTTCTTCTTTTTGTTTTTCAAAATAGAGGTGGGAGAGAAATAAACTACTTTTCCTGTTGATTTCTAAGCAATGCTAAGGAAAAACTGTGATAGTAAATGATGACGAACCTTAGTCCTGTTTTGAAATGTAAATCGAACATGCTTGGTAGTCAGTGTTCTTCCTAATCATCTAGAGATAATTATCCCAAACTGAAACCAAACTACCACACCATGAACACACGATGTTTTAAAATTCTTAATTTGGGTCACTTCTTTGACGAAGTTTATGTTTTTATAATCTCTTTGGGTTAGTTTATACTGTTGTAGCTGGAAATTCTCTGTGTTGGGTCCTTGATCTCAAGGTTCAAAGAATGAAACCACAGACCACATGAAAGTGAAAGGACAGGGTTTATTGATAAAGAAACAGGTAAGGGTAAGGGGGGAACAGAACCTCCAGCAGTGGGGGGAGGGGGACCCAATTGGGAAGCCCCTGTGTGCCTTCTGTCTAGGGTTTATATATTCTTTTTCCTATCCTGCAGGCAGGGAGATTTAGCCCCAAACAGGACAACCCTGTATTAGCTGTGGGCTCCTATCAACTTTCTCCTTAAAGTTAGCAGGTAGTTTTTATACAAAATGTACCCAAAGCATATCTCCCTATGTTACATTTGTGCTGAGAGAGGATACCTGGGAAAAGTGAAGTCTGAGAGAAGAGAGGTCTTCTTATGGATACCCCCAAAAACACACCTGCAAGGTCCTTCCTGTAGTGACTCAGCTCTTAGGAATTTGTAGAAATGTAACTTCCTGCGACCAGGAAACTAATGCTAACTTCCACTTTTGTAAAAGCCCAAGCCCATGTTCTCTAGATCAATTCAAAGTGACCAATGAGAAAGGTACCCATGGACAAAGAGCCCTTGACAGGAGACAAAAGGGCAAAGACAGAGCCACTGGGGGAGTGCAGCCATTTTGGACTCCAGTCTGCTGTGGCTCCACAGGCTGGAAGAAAGTTCTTCTTCCATAATCTTGGTGTTTGGGTGTTCTTTTTCTCCATCCGGCCTCGTCCTCCTGCAACAGAGTAATAATAATAAAAAAAAAATCCCCAAATGCAGTATTTTACATTTATTCTCATCTAAGATTGAAAGGCCTTGGAAATAAGCCATGGAATAGTCAGGTTTCAAGCAGCTGCCTGCATCCTAAAATGTCAGGGCTCCAGGCAGCTGTGTGCATCCTTTGTTCTTGGGGTGCTGTTGGCTGAAAAATGAGCAGATACCCCAAAGTAAGGCAAGCATGAAACAAAGTTTATTGAGGAAGAGAAAGGTGGGTTTACAGAGTAAGAAGGTTTACAAAGCAAAATATGTCCGCTATAAACAGCAAATGGACCTCCAGTACTGTGACAAAGGGGCAGAGGCGAGGAGGCGGGAGGCGAGCAGGGATGGGCTGTGGCCAGTGGTTCTGTTATACAGACCTGATCTGTCTGGATCAGGTCTACTTCATGGTTCAGAGGTCGTCTTGGAACCAGAATCTTATTGTGCACGCAGACCCATCCTGAGCCTCTCTGTCAGCCCAAGATGGGGGTGTGGACTGCAATGTAGAGTTAAGCTAATAACATTTTAATTAGTCCTCAGGCTGTTCTAGGTCACCTTCCAGACTCTGCTGTACCTATCCACCCATAGGCCTGTGGGCTAGAGCGCTGCTTTTCAACCAGTGTGCTGTGAGAGGATCTTAGGTCAGAAAAAATTTTAAAGATCATTAATTAAATTAATTTTGAAAGAAGTTCAAAGCACACTAAGTGTATTCTTTTTTTTTTTGTAACTCTTTTTTTGATCAACATAATTTAAGTGTGCTGAGGAAGTTTAACTGTAGGCTCAAACGTATCCTGAGATAAAGAAGGTTGAAAAACACTGGGCTAGAGAATCTTCTGCGTCCTTTTGTAGTGGACATGCCAAGTTCTAATTGGCAGATTGGTAGGGTGCTCCCTTCTCCCAGGTGTGAGCAATCACTCTAGACAGGATTATAATAAGACGGGCCCTGACCCTGACTGAAGGAAATTCAACCAGAAGGAATGCAATTGTCATAACTCTCCTCCTTGGAATGTACATTAACCAGAGAAGATTAACTAACAGTGAAAAGAAGCTAAAAGCCTCCACCTTCAGGACACCAGGCCTAGACAGATTTTTTACCTGTTCTTTCAACTATTCTTCTCAATGTTATTACCTGAGAGACTTTATTTCCATAGGACAGCCCAGCACCTTCCCATAACTTGCTGCCACTTCCCCTGATGTGTCTGCTCTTCAGGCCCTTCATTTCCCCATAACAATCATGAGCACTGTACTTCCTCTAGAATTACTTTTCCCCTCTTCCCTTTCCCCCTAAGAGGGTATTTCAGCTTCAGCTATCTAGCCCTTCTTTGAGTTTCATATTTTGTGAGGCTCTTGTGTACACGTGCAAACTAATAAATTTGTATTTTTTCCTCCTGTTAATTGACAGTTTACAGGCAGTCCCTGGATTATGAACATGATGGGTTCCGTAGGTTTGCTCTTAAGTTGAATTTGTAAGTTATGTTTACCTATTACCTGTAATAGCCCCAGTTTGTAAGTGTGAGTCATACGTCCATCAGGTGTTTGTAACTCAGGGACTTGTCACAATAGCCCCTGTTCATAAGTGTGAGTTCTACGTAGGTCAGATGTTTGTAACTCAGGGACTGCCTGTATTTCAGGTAATACAACTTAAACTTCAGAAATGAGAAAAGAGAAGAACTTTCATTTGAGAACTTTTAATTATCAAGCCTAGAGAAACAGTAAAATAAGATAGCAGTCACATCTTTGAGAAATAAAAATAAAATTCTAAGCCTCCCTGTTGCAGGAAGATGAGGCCCAATGGAGAGAAAGAGCACCCAAACACCACGTTTATTTACCGGCTGGGAGCTTACGTCTTAGAAGATTTCTAAATGACTGCGCTCCCAACTGGCTTGGTCTTTCCCTTTTTATTGACAGTCAAAAAGTTCCACCCCACAGGTACCCTCTCATTGGCCAGTTTGAATCAAGTGGGAGATGTTATTCCAGCCCTTACAGAACTACGGGATTTCACAGAACTTGGAAATTTCCAAGTTACAAATTCCCAAGAGCTGAGTCATTATGGAGAGGACCTTGCCGGTGTATCCTTGTGGTCTCCTTGAGAAGACCTGTTCTCCTAGACCTCACGTGTCTCAGGTATCCTCTCTCATCCCAATTGATCAAACAGACTTGCTCTTGGTCAGGAGGTCCCCAAAGAAACCTTAAAATGGAGATCCCAGCCATGACATGTGGGAGCTCAGACATACCTCAGGATACCCTGTCCCTTGTTAACGGCCATCATACTTTCTTCTCTGAGGATTAAATAGAACCAGTCTTTGTAAAGACTTTGCTCCATGCCTGATTTCAACCAACCACCTAATGCTGTTTTTTTTTTTTTTTTTTTTTTTTTTTTAGTTTTTGGCTGGGGCTGGGTTTGAACCCACCACCTCTGGCATATGGGGCCATTGCCCTACTCCTTTGAGCCACAGGCGCCACCCTAATGCTGTTTTTTGCTTTTTGTGGTTTTAGCAGGATAACTGACACACAATTTTCCTGATAAGAGACTTCTGACCACAGAGTGGTTCTGACCAGCCTATGGAGAAGGCACAGTGGAGTTTCTCATGTGCTCTTGTAGCAGAACCAACGATTTAAAACCAGTCAACTTGGGCAGCACCTGTGGCTCAAAGGAGTAGGGTGCCAGCCCCATATGCCGAAGACAGCGGGTTCAAACCCAGCCCCACCCAAAAAACCCATAAAAAACAAAACAGTAGACTCTTACCAAAGATTACAGCAAAAGGGATTTTCTTTGCCCGTGGGGAAACTCATCAGGTCATCAGCCTTAAAGTAATGAGCCCCTGAGCAGCCTCTGTCCATGTCCTTTTAGTGGACTCACAAGTAGACACAGGAATTACCATATTACCTCTCACTGGAGGTATCAAATCATGTGCAGCTTTTATAGAAGGAAGCAAGCAGCAAATGTTACTTTCAAGGACCTGGGAAGCTAAGTTTTACAAATTCTTAAGGGCTGGGTTACCATGGGGAGGACCTTGCAGGAGTGTCCGTGGGCTTTTCTGAGAAGACTTTTTTTTTAGACTTTACTTTTCCTGGGTATCCTCCCTCACTCTGCTTCACCTTTTAATGTCAGAGGTGTAGAATCAGGTGTACTCACCTAAATAGACCTGCTCCTCCCAGGGACTGCCTGTATTTCTACCCAGGTAGAACTAATCCACTACTGGTAGGAAGAATCGAGGGTCTGTCCCTCCCAAGAAGTGGTGGACGGACCAACTCTTAGCCTCCCTAGTCCTTTAAATTCCCTGTCTGCCAGACCTACATGTGAATTTCTTCCCAGCTAGAGGTCTTACCTCATCTGTACCCAGGTGGAATAAAGCTATTTTTAAAAACACAAACTGGGCCTCTGTTTTCCTTTCACTACAAGCCTTGGAGTAGTCTTTTATCTTTGGCTCCATAACCTTTTTTTTTTTTTTTTGAGATAGAGTCTTACTACGTCACCCTTGGTAGAGTGCTGTAGCATCACAGCTCACAGCAACCTCAAACTCTTGGGCTTAAGCGATTCTCTTGCCTTAGCCTCCCAAGTAGCTGGGATGACAGTGGCCCACCACAACACCCAGCTATTTTTTGGTAGTAGTTGTGTTGTAACCTAGCCCTCTTTCCCCTGCCCACTCCTGTTCCCCAGCCCTCACCTGTTCCCCCCGCCCTCTCCAGCCCATTTCCCTCCTCCTCCCTTCTCCCCCAGAGTCGACTCCAGGAACAAGGCAAGTCCCTCCTCCCCCGAGGGTGGCTGAGAACGTGCTTCCCAGCCATGTTCCCAGGCGCCCTTCTTCCCCCTAGGGTTGCCAAGAACAAGCTTCAGGTACGAGGAAAAAAAGTCCCAAGTTTCACAAAACCCCCAAGTTCTCAGTAGATGAACAATGGTGGAAAACTCACTGAGACTTGATTAGTTACTGTTGTATAACCATAACCATTGTGATATAAAATGTATCCATTGTCAACTAAAACTGTATTAATTATCATTCCATTGCTGTATCTATGACTACCTGGGTTGTAACCCCCCGCCTTAACCAGCCACCTTTCGCTTCTGTAATATGCTTACACAAAGCCTATAAAAGGTAACTCACCCTCACACCTGGGCTGCTGACTGTCTCTCAGAGCAGCAGCCCCTGCAACAAGTAAAATAAATTACCAATCAATTAACCTAAGTGGGGGTCCGAGTCTATTTTTCCAGGTCACCTAAATTATTTCAGTTGTTTGGCAGGCCTGGGCTGGGTTTGAACCCACCAGCTCTGGCGTATGTGGCTGGCGCCCTAGCTGCTGAGCTACAGGGGTCGAGCCAAGGCTCCATATCCTTTCAAGAGGGTCAGTGCTCCACTTTGGATCATGCTGACACTGCCATTTCCTGAATGTGGATCCTCTGAAGTAGCATGAAGCTCAGCTGTGCATGTGCAGGTGTCTTCTTTATAAATATTCCTGACTCCTCTTGGTAGCTCATTAAATGTGTATATTTGGCCACTCTGCTCCTGCTCAGCATAAACTCCTGTTCCCTTAACCCCTCTCTGCAAGTTCCTCTTTTTGGCTTCTGGCTGGTGGTCATAACTCTCAGCCTGTCAGAATGACCACCTTGGGTGGTACCTGTGTTCAGTGGTTAGGGTGCTGGCCACATACCCAGGCTGGTGAGTTCGAACCTGGCCTGGGCCTGCTAAGACAACAACATAACTGCAGCAAAAAAAAAAAAAAAAAAGCCGGGCATTGTGGTGGGCACCTGTGGTCCCAGCTGCTTGGGAGGTTGAGGTGAGAGAATCACTTCAGCCCAAGAGTTTGAGATTGCCGTGAGCTGTGATGCCATAGCACTCTACCAAGGGTGACATAGTGAGACTCTGTCTCAAAAAAAAAAAAAAAATAAGAGAATGACCATCTTGCAGTCTTCATGAGAAATAGAGATTTCCTTTCCAAATTTTTGAACCTCATCATTCTTCAGTAGGCACCCTACTCCCCCCTTTGAGCTATGTATTTATCTCTTAAAACTGTTTGTTGTTGCCACAAGCAGTTATACATTAACCCAACAAAGCCACACTAGACACTATACCCACACCTGCAGCTCACCAGTGAACAGCCAATTGCTAATCGGCATTATTTCTATAAACCAATGAGAGTTCCTGAAAGCCAGCTTTGTATCAGGCCACACTCTCTGTCCTATTATTTTGCCTTTAAAAGTACATGTGTAACTTTGGCTGGTTGATGTGTATATTCAGGGCAACTTCAACTTATGCTGGGTTGCAACCCTCAACCTTTGTGGCCCAAGTAAACTCTCCACTTATATGAATTTTGCCTCAGCTATTTCCTTTACTTCAACAGAGGGAAAGTTTAAACTTTTCTGTGCCACACAGATAATTTTGAGTATTGAGCCCATCAATCATTATATTAACAATTAATTTGGCTTTCTATGAGAATCTGATAAAAATAGCTTTATGTGTTTTTAGATAAAAAATTACAAAACTTTGAATGAAACAGGAGCAAGATGAAAAGCCTGTGGTGTGGCACGCAAGTCCTTTCTCTGGGGGGCTGTTTGGCTGTTAGCCAACACTCCGGTGCTTCCTGTGGCTCAGCGACCAGGGATCCATGCAGTTCTACTTCCATGCAGCCAAAATTTCAGTGGTGTAACTTCAGGAACCAAGAAACTCACATTTTAATGGAGAAGATGTCTAAAATCAAGATGTATGATATAGGCAGCATTCTCCCAGGAAAATACTCTGGGCTGACATATTAGAAAGGGTTACCCTCTCTTTTCTCTCTATTATTTTTACTTCTATTTAAGCTATTTTGTCATTTCATTTTTCTCTCCAAACTTCTTGATTCTCATTTCTCTTTGCTGTATTATCCCTTTAAGTAATTCTGAATGAAATGCATAATTGGAGATGTGCTGAGACGTAGAAAATGTAAGGAAATGATCACTGAATTAAGAACCACAATTCTTTAGCATTAACATGAATAGTTCTTAACCATCAAGGACTAGCTTTCCAAAGACACAAAAGCAAAGCATTATTTTTGTCTTCAAAATATTGATCTGTAGAATGGAGAAATTGTTTGACTTAATTTTCTCTTATTGAGATAGAACTTGCAGGAGTTTAGCCTATGGGTGAAATAATAAGAACAGATCAAATGTGAAGAGAAGGCAGGATGCTGGAAATTGTAAATGGGCTTAATAAAATCTGGGGATCTGTCACATCAAGTGCTGTGAATCGATTGCAGACAGAAAAAAAAAAAGACGACTGCAAAGCCAACACAGAGGTGTGTTATTTGATGATGGAGGATGAGCTTCACAGATGGCAGATGCCATTCCCTGCTCCTGACCAGGGTAGGAGAAAGTAGACTTTGCTTTGCAGAAAAGAATAGTAGCTCTTTTATACCTTTAAACTGTAGTAATCCATAATATATTGCCTTGCAAACTTTTGTGAGTCATTCTAGTGAATTATGAAATATTAGTGGGGTATTGGGAATCCCCAAGATTTGTAGCTAGTAGGTGTGAAGTGACCATCTTCTTGTAGATCTTTTTTTTTTTTTTAGACAAAGTCTCACTTACTTTACTGATGAGGACATTGACATCCAGAGATTCAGATTTGAAAACTCATTTCTGGTCACATATTTAGTCATGGTGGGCCTGGGACAGGATTCTGGAAGCTCTAAAGCTTGGCCTACAACCTAGCTTTGATGTTTTCTAGTCTATAGCTCTATACACCAAAGAAGGGTTTCTGCATATATATATTAAAGGCTTACTTATTTGTACTTTTAAACATAAATTGGCATGAACATATAATATGTTCTTGTTGAAAATGTCAAATAATACGGAACTACCTAGAATAAATATCAGCCTTCCTTTTTTCTGCACTAATCACAAGTCTTTCCTAGAGAAAGCCCTATTTACAGCCAGTTGTGTGCTCTTCCAGACATTTCCCCATGCGTTTACATACACGCATGTTTCGGTTGGGTTAAAGGTGCTTGGTAAGAGTTAATGAGTACCTATTGTTCTTTTCACACTTAGTGGTCAGTCCTAGCATATTTCTGTGTCAGTATCGTAGCTCTAACCCATTCACTTAACTGCTGCATGAATTATACATATTCCATTATGTGTAAAAAATATAAATGAAAACAACATATACATCATCTCACTAGAGAAAATGAAAAGAGTTTCATTTCCATTTTATGGATTTTTAGTGTTTTTCTTTTATTATCGTTTGCTTCCTGTGTTGTACTTGTTCTCTGAAATTGAAGTTTGTTTTCTCAAAATGTCTTTTATCTCTTTGTCTTTGCTAAAAGAAATATATTTGCAACACTTGCCTTTTGTAGCATTTTCTGACTTTGGCTCATTTAAGTATGAACTTCATCATGTCATTAACTATCAGTAGAAGTCTATGTTGTAGTTATGCTCATGAGAAGGGGATTTATCATTATCAGAATCAGAAATTATTCATGATTTGCAAATAAAAGAAACAAAAGAAAATGGTGTGTGCTTCACGTATGTGTAATCACTCAAAATGTTTTTTCTTTTTTTTTTTTTTGAGACAGAGTCTGAAGCTATTGTTCTGGGTAGAGAGTCGTAGAATCACAGCTCACAGCAACCTCTAACTCTTGGGCTCAAGCGAACCCCTTGCCTCAGTTTTTCTATTTTCAGTAGAGATAGGGGAATCTTGCTTTTGGTCAGGCTGGTCTCAAACTCATGAGCTCAAGTAATCCCCCCACCTTGGCCTCCCAGGGTGCTAGGATTACAGGTGTGAGCCACTGCGCCTGGCCCAATCAAAATGTTTTTGTATGTACTTGAACTGACATTAGACCTTCAACAAATTATTTATTAAAAATCTTTAGCTCAGGGATGGGACACAATTATAAGAGGGACTTTATCTAACAAATGCAATCAGTGTAACCTAATTGTACCCTCAATGAATCCCAAACAATAAATAATAATAATAAAATAAATAAATGATTGAAGACCCTAAAATTTTTTTTAGCACAAATTTAAAATATTCAGTGGCTATTCTACTTAGAAAGATTAGAAATAAAAGATAGACTTACTCACTGAAATGTGTCTTCATAGTTTTATCTTGTTTTATTCCTTAAATGTTTTTGACTGGGTGAACCTAAAAACTGCCTGGAGCACAAACAGAAACTTGCTTTTTCTTGGTTGTGATAGATACCTTACTGCATGAGTTATGGTACCCACAGTTCATACCAGAGGCTGCATTGGTTCTTTTGCTAAGAGTTGAAAGAAAAGCAAGTTTCAGATGGTTTCAAGTTGGTTCAGCATAGAAGCAGCATTTCCAGTGTATAAATTTGGTATGAAATATGAATAAGTAAAGCACAATAGCAAACGTGTATATGTATATGTGCTTTCCAATTAGAGTGATTTTAATGTAAATGTTTCTATTACATGGCCTTTGCTATAGCTTACCAGTGACTAATTAAGTAAGACCACATTATTAAAGTAAAGGTTTTTTTTTTGAGACAGAGTCTTACTCTATTGCCCCAGGCTAGAGTGCTATGGTGTCATAGCTCACAGCAACCTCAAACTCCTAGGTTTAAGCAATCCTCCTGCCTTACCTTCCCTAGTACCTGGGACTACAGGTGCCCACCACCATGCCTGGCTAATTTTTCTATTTTTAGTAGAGATAGAGTCTTGCTCTTGCTCAGGCTGGTCTGAAACTCCTGAGCTCAAGAGACCTAGCTGCCTTGGCTTCCCACAGTGCTAGGATTACAGGCCTGAGTCACTGTGCCTGGTGAAAAGTTTTTGATGTATATAAATCTTAACCATATTTCTTTTATGCTTCATCCTATTCTATTTGAATATATTAACATAATGCTGAGTTCACCACAGTCCAAGTGTGAAATAGGTCTGTCATGCCCAGCATGAACATAAGACAAACAAATTTTGTTGTTTGGTAACAACAAAATTAAGCACATTAGCTATTAAGAAAATACAAATTTCTCCCTCTACAACCCTCAAGTTAACATTTCTGGAATCCATGCTTTATGACAGACAATAATGAAAAAGGATGTATAGTAGAGCCTCCATGGTCGACCACCTCCCTACATTGACCACCTCCTTAAACTGACCTAGTTTTCATAGACTGGAAATTCACTACATGTACGCATCAGTACAGTAGGCCTAGTTTCTCATATTGACCACCTCCATATGTTGACCAGTTTGTTATAGCACCTTGGGTGGTCAACTTACAGTGGGCTTACTGTCATTGATGTGGAATATTAGCAGATTTGGAAAACAGATGAAAAATAAAAAATGAGAGTTCATTTGTGAAGAAGTGCTAACATCAAAGAGCTTTGCAGTTTTTTACATCCATCACCTTACATAAGATTATTTTGTTGTACACGTAGGTCTGCTGCAGTGTGATGTGGCCCAGCTGTCTTATGACTCTTGATTTTGATAGTATAACACATGGGGTGAGGAATGTCCTAAGCAGTTTTTTAAAAGGTAGGCAGTCTGTCATAGTTGTTAAGAACCAGGCCTTTGTACTCATGTAGAGCTGAGTTTGAAATCTAGCTCTCTCTATGCCAGTTCCGTGACTTCAGACAATTTAGTTAGACTCTCCAAGCTTAGTTTTCTCATTTATAAAGTTGGTAATGATACCATTTGTCAGATTGTTTTGAGGATTAAATCAACATGTATGATGTGCTTAGCACCAGGCTAGCTTATCTGTCTACTACTAGGATGTGGTAGCCACTGTGATTTGCTTACATTTTTTAAATCCATTCTTGGGTTGATGAGCATTCAGGTTGTTTCCATATCTTGGCAACTGTAGATTGAGCTGCAATAAACAATCTAGTGCAAATGTCTTTATGATAAAAGGATTTTTTTCTTCTGGGTAGTTGTCTAATAATGGGATTTTGGGATCAAGTGGAAGGTCTAATTTGAGTTCTTTGAGGGATATTCCACATTTCTTTCCAAAGAGGCAGTGCTAGTTTGCAGTCTATCCCAACAGTGTAAAAGTCCCTTCTCTCCACATTAGTGCCAGCATCTGCAACTTCGGGACTTTGTGATGTGGGCTTTTCTCACTGGGGTTCTGTGATATCTTAGGGTCTTTTTGATTTGCATTTCTCTGACGATTATGGACGATGAGCAGCTTTCATGTGTTTGTTAGCTACTTGTCTATCTTCATCAGAGAAGTTTCTGTTCATATCTCTTGCTTAGTGACATATGGGATTGTTTGCTCTTTTATTGTTGATTAATTTGAGTTCTCTGTAGATCCTAGTTATCAAGCTTTGTCAGATTTGTAACATGCAAATATCTTTTCCTATTCTGAAGGTTGACTATTTGTTTTACTTGTTGTGTCCTCAGGTGTGCTGGAGATGTACCTTTTGGAATCATCAGGACATAGATGGTATTTAAAGCTTTGAGACCAGGTCAGATTGCTGTTAGTCTGTTTCATGCTGGCACAACAGAATACCATGAACTGAGTAATTTATAATGAACAGAAATCTAATGTTCCATCTGGGATTTTTTTTTTTTTTTTTTTTTTTTTTTTAGCTTAAAGAACTTTCCCCAGTTATTTTTGAGGCGTGGGGCCATTGGTGATGAACTTTCTGTTTTGGTTTGTCTGAAACAAATTTTTATGCCATTTTAGTTTCTGGGGGATATAGGAAGATATAGGATTCTAGACTGAATTTTCCCCCACAGTACTTTGAAAGCATCACCTTGGCTTCCTTTGCTTCTGATGAGAATTTTCTGTTATTCTCAAATCACTGTTGAGTCTCTCAACATATGTCTTTTTTCCATTGGCTGCTTTTAAGATGTTCACTTTGTATTTTATATTCAGTACCTTAATTATAAAATCCCTGTCGTGATGATCCTTATATTTATTTTGATTAATATTTGCTGAGCATTACAAATCTTTGGATTAATAATTTTTATAAGTTTAAAAAATTTTTCTTCCTGCTTCACTAAGAATAACGTGTTCTGCTTCCATCCAGATGCGTCTCATGTTACAAAGCTCAGGTGAGCCGTCGCTGTCCAGGAAGGCTATGTGGACACAACGCCGCTTGATGCACTTACGATCCTGGCCACATTCTGCGCGGTCTTGCGCTTCTTGATGTCCGTTCTGGTCATCCCAGTGTGGTAGTCAGAACTCCAGCACGTGGCATCGCTGAAGTTAGGCCAATCCACGGTCGTGTGGTCGCTCAGAGAGGGGAGCTCTGTCACGTTCTCACGCTGAAGTCGCCCGCACAGGGTGTCCAACTTGCTGCATTTTATGGGATCCGGTCTTCCACGTACTCATTGCGGGGACACTTGTAGGAGGTGCCGTTGCACCACTCGGGAAGGTCGCACTGGTAGACCTCCTTTCGGCACAGCTCCCCAACGGCAGGAACTGGCAGTTTTTGCAGCAGAGCTCATAGGCGCAGGCGGAGCCCGGGGTCAGGTGCAGTCGGCACGCAGCAGGGGTCTTTGGCACAGAGCTTCAAAACGCCACAGTCACACGGCTCTTCTCCTTCCCCCACGCCATTCCCGCACCGCTTCAGGTTGAAGATGTCGGTGGTGGAGAAGTGTTCCAGCAAACACTGTGGTCCGCACCGTGTCCTGGTAAAAGTACTCACAGCTGCAGTTGCTGAATTTCGTCGTGGGTGGGTTGTGCTCACGCATGAGTCTCTTGGGGAGCGCCGCTTACACGTGGCTCTGTCATGAGGCATGCCCATGTTGTGGCCCAGGTGGTGAGCTGTGGCAATTGAGGATCTGACCAGGGTTTTGTTCCAAAAAGTGATACTGGCACAGTTATGCAGTCCGATACACGATCCTCTGGTTAAGCCTGAGCCGGATAACCCTCTCAATGCCCGACTCGTGAAGAGCTGTGCGATGTCGTGTGGTAGCTTGGCATAAGTGGTTGTCCATTTCCACTAGCAAAATGCGGGGGCGGAGAAGTTGGGATCATCTACGATAAAGAGATTCTTTTGTGTTCAGATCTCCAGATTAATAAAACCCAATTGCCGATGACTAAGTGGATGGAATTCACTATATTGATGAGGACGTAGAGATCTTCCAATAACTTTGACTTATTTCTTTCATAGCATTGGTATAAATAAGAATTGATCACTATCACAAATTCAGTGATCCTAATGTGGACCCACCAGCCCTTGTAAGAACTTGGATTCCAGGAAGATTCATTGGTTTCCTGGAATTGTAGATGGCAGTTGATTTCGTTTTTCTTGAGTCCGGATATTAGGATTGGAAATTGTATCTCCTTGCCATCAATTACATAGACCAAATGTTCAAATGTGGTAGAAAACATCATGGGCTTGATTTCATAAATGATGCTGTTTATCTGTAATATTCTCTGAAAGCCCCCCAAACAGGAGCAACCAGAGATTTTGGGTCCCCCTCCACGTGACTGTGATAAAAGGCTGGTCCGTGTAGGTGAACACAGACAGGTGTGGAGACAGCAGAATCCTCTTGACTCTCAGGTGGATGATGTGCTCCTGGTCCCTGAAGTGCAGGTTATAGGAGAGCCAGCTGGGTGTCTTCTTGGCTCTGGCAGTGCCAGTCGCCTTCAAGGGTATCACCACCTCTGGGGGGTTGTGGTAACCAGGGTGCTTATCCTCCGTGTCCAGAACAGAACAGGAATACCCCAAGCCAGTGCAGCAAGAGTAAGATCTTCACATTCCACAGGGTTTCAGTCACTGTCATTATGAGGCCAGAGCTATGAAAACATTGGCCCAGGGAAGAGCTGGGGGCTGGAGTCACAGCCTGTGTGACGGCTTCTTCTGAGCTGGTCAGTGTGCTGGAGGCTCATCACAGGTACACCTGCTGGAAGAGCTGCACTATCAGAGCTTCAGTAAAAAGAAAGGAAAAGAAATGCATGGGTGACAAAATTACTTGACAACATTACCTAAGAGATGTTTTTTCAAAATGGCTCTCCTGTCATTTTGAATTTCCTATGGTACTTATATATACCTCTCTATGGCAACATGTGGATTTAATTTTCTTTTTCCTCTGTGAACGTTGTGTGGGTCTCTCACAAATATTGGTATCTCATTCAATTCCTGGTTTTATTCTTTACATAATAAATAATGGCCACCTTGATGTCAAGTGGTTTCTTGGGGAGTCATACAGGTGTTACCCAAAATGTGTTAATGCCACATTACATTTTTGGAGAAGAAAAGACAACATCTGTGGCCAATTTGTATTCAGGAAAAAAGTGGCACAGATTCAATTTTCCCTAATCCTTCCTTCCAAATCCGACTTTCCCTGGAACAAGTCCATGGGCAAATGGACTCTGAAAGCTAAAGAGAAGAACGCTGACCAGTGACCCCTGGACTTGAGGAATGACAACACCATGAGTTCTCTGAGTTTTCTTCTCACCTCTCAGGTATATCCCAGACTGGGTGCTGGATGTGTCTTTGACCTGAAACCCCTGACTCTGGGGGTGGGGGACAGAAAACTGAGGAAAATATTTCACTTTTTGGCAAGATGAGGGAGAAGGCAAAAGCTCAACAAAGGTCTGTCAGGTGCTCCTATCTCATTCTTACAGGCAGGACACATGTGTGCTGACCCACCCACGGCGGCAGCTACAGAGACCTGGCAGGCTCACTCAAAACACACTCCACATTCAGTGCCCTGCAGGGCTGTCCACTCCACCATCACTGAAAACAGGATGACATTAGCTGACCAGCCAACCATCATTTAATAACCAGGTAACTAGCTGGTTGCTTTGCCTTCACCTCTCTCCACAATTAGGGCCATGAAATGGAATCTGGATTAGTGGAAGGAAAGAAGGAAGGAAGGGAGGGAGGGAGGGAGGGAGTGGAGGGAAGGTTGGTTTTACCTGTAACGTTTACAGTGCTGACATCTATAGACTTGTGACCAATCTTGTCCTCAAAAACAAAACAAAACAAAACAAAACAAAACAAAAAACTGTTCCTTTTTCGCCAGTTAACTGTAAAATTGATAACCATGGGCATTTAAAATAATTTTAAATGGCTGTTGTGTCTTTTATTTAGATAACCCATCTTTCTGAGACCTGACCTTCCTTTCAAGGCTTTGTAGGGAAATTACTTTTTTCCTCCATGAAACCCTCATTTCAGGATGTGGAACAACTGGTGAGCATAACCCAAGGTGGAGTGTTGTAAATGATTTTACAGTGTTCAACGGTAGCAAACAATTGCCAAATGTTGCTTCCTTTATTGTTTATTTTCATTCAGTGGCATATCTGAAGAAAGTCTTCCAAAAGGTTTAACAATAAGAGAGACATTCATCAGCAGGTGCTGCCTCCGAGTGGAATGATGAAAGGTACAAAAAGAAAACAAAAATCCAGTATTTTGATGGCTCACTTTCCTATTTTGAGGTTATCAAATCACAGCAATAAAACATTGGCCTACTCCTAATTATAGATGATTTCCAGAGTAGATAATTAAAGCCTCTCGTTAACCCAACTCAGTACTTCTGTGAATGAGACGATATTTTAAGGTGGACCCTTCCAAAGGGAAATTGAAAGCAGTGTATACTCAGGGGTACTGTGATCTAAAAAGAGAGTAATACTATCTGTAGCGTGTAGGACAGAGACCTCACAAAAAGATTTGTTCATGTGATAACCTCAAAACCTGGGAATATACTATATGAAAGAAAAGATCTTTCCAGATACAATTAAATTAAAGAACTTGAGATGAGATCATCCTAGATTGTGGTAACCCTTAAATCTAATGACAAGTGCCTTTACACACAGGGGGGACATGGCCACATGGAGACTCTCAGGAAGGTGGAGGTAGAGATTCGAGTGACACTGCCACAAACCAAGGGCCTCCTGGGGCCACACCACCAAAAGGTCGAAGAGGCAATGAAGGATTCTCTCTTAGAGCCTTCCAAGGGAGCCTGGTCCTGCCAACAATTGGATTTAGGAGCCCTGGCCTTCAAAATCATGAGAAAATAAAATTCTGTTGTTTTAAGTAAAAAAAAAACCATTTTTTTTCTTGGCTGCGATCTTTTCACCTTTCTTCTCTCACATTGTCTTCTTCCAGTTCCATATGTCATTGTCTCAGGCGTCTCCTCTGGTATTGTCTGTTTTTAACTATTTTATCTCCCTGTTTTACATACTGGGTGATTTTTTTGACCTGTCTAAAAGGTCACTAATCCTTTACTCAATTACTATATGAGTCAATTTTTACGCCCATCCAATGAATTCTTTATCTCAACTTTTCAATTTTTAATTTCTAGTAATTTCAGTTTATTTTCTTTAAAGTGTCCCTGACTTTGCTGAAATCCCTATCTGATTACCCTTTTTGTCCAAATTTTCATCTATTTAAAAAATATTTATAATACTTAAAAGTTCAAGTTGACTGATCCTAACATTTTGACCAGTTGTGATTCTGCTTCTGTTACCATTTCTCCCCTTTATTGTGGGGTCATATTTTCAAGCGTCAGCCCCTGTCTCATAATTTTTGATTACATGCTGCATATTGTATGTGAAAATCAACAAAGCTTGAGCTAGATAAAAAAAAAAAAAATTTTTTTTTCCCATAGAGGACATGCTTTTTCCTTTGTCAGGAAGCCAGGGTGAAGGGCTGACACTTTTGATTTTGTTAGAATTGAGCTGGGTCCCAATAGTGTATTTTTGATGTTGCTTCAATTGCCCTGGGTGTCCTCCTCATGAAATGTTCACCCAGGCCGATTTCGTCAAGTGTTTTCCCTCCACTTTCTTCTAGTATTTTTATGGTTTCATGTCTTAAGTTTAAGTCTTTAATCCAGTGAGAGTTTAACTTAGTTAATGGTGAAAGGTGTGGGTCCAGTTTCAGTCTTCTACAGGTTGCCAACCAGTTTGCCCAGCACCATCTGTTAAATAGGGAATCTTTTCCCCACTCAATGTTTTTAATTGGCTTGTCAAAGATCAGGTACTGGTAAGTAGTTGGATTCATCTGTTGGCTCTCTATTCTGTTCCACACATCTACCTCTCTATTTTTGTGCCAGTACCATG